>JAFMSR010000004.1:3462870-3483229 GCA_022818135.1 Saxidomus purpurata
ACTAGACGGGCAAATTGTTTTTTTGTTTGTTTTTTTAATTGCAAATAGGTTATTTAATAAAAATAAATCATAAATACTGATTGAGTATTCATATTATTGACTTGAGACTCGTTTAATTTTACACAACCTCTTTTTTTCTCAGATTGGACCGCTTCCATTTTATGCTGGGTTGCCATGGATAATTAGCAATTGTAGATTGTTGGTTTACAAGAATGTCTTATAATGTCTGATTTATAATTCTGTCACTATTACTTGTTTTATAGACACCAAAATTGTTACAGAATTTACAAATGTCAGAGAATTATAGAGCTTTTATCTACCCTAGGGGTCAAATTATTTGAAGAGAAAGCGGAATATGGGGTCTTGAAGGAAAAATTCAAATATTTTTTTTTTAATGATGGTAAGCCTACCTGAAATTTTGCAAATAAATCAGTGACATGATATAGATAATGAAAATAATATGTCAAATTAGATTTGGAAAGGTGTCCATTACAGTTGCACTACCTTAACCTATGTACATATATATGAAAAAAAAAGATCTTGGTACTAGAAATTACTTGGCCAACATTTTATTTTATTGTTCAGCATTTAGTGACTGGGTATAAACAGGGCTGCCTTTTGACTGTTTCTGATGTCAGACTGATTGGGTCTGACCATAATACTCACGCACAGAGAAATTGCAGTGATGTATATGAAGAAACCTATAAAGACTCCAAGTAAAAACCATTGGATATATGTGATTTATGTTGTTGCTACTTACTGTCAAAGATTCCTGAAGGTAACGTAGTGAAAGCGTTGTCACTTAGCTCAATGCTCGTCAGCTTTGTGTTGAATGTAAATGCATCCGCGGACACAGACTCTAAGTCAGCTCCCTGTAACAAAATAGATTGAGGATAATTCCTGCTTGTAAAGCGGGGTTGTTCCTTCTTTGATTGTTTATAAGTCCCAGCCGACCCTGGGACTTCTCCCTGTGCCGGTGAACTTGCGAAGACTCCCGACAGGCGTAGGTTGCAGTGAAACAGATGCAGATACATGTACAAGGGAATCCGGGTACCAGACCGAATAAACCCCTTGGTTCTTTTACATGCACACTGAAAAGCGTTTCTGAAATTTCCAGTGCCCCGGCAAGCGGGTTATTTCTGTTTTTAATTGCTTTAAATAAACAACTGCATGAAGCTATGCATTAATTACCTTAATAAAACATGACGGAAGCATCAAAGAAAATTATTGATCAGTTAGTAAAGTAGTTCATAATTATGCAAAACAAAACAAATTTGCTTTTACAAAACACAATGCTGTTGTTGTTGTTGAATTTATGACTGGAAACTGCTATGATACAAACCCATGGTAATCATCTTCTCATTATACGGAATGTCAGTTATTTTCTATATCTTAAAAGTATGGAAATGAAGTTTCACGTCCATTTTGACTGTATGGGTTTTTTTTGTTTCTTGTGTATTCAAATCCACCTTTTATTTAGTTTCAGTTGAATGTCACCACCAGTGAATTTACTGCAGGTTTAATTAGATTTTGGAATAGTGTTCGGAGTTGCGGCCAAGATGCAAGATTTACCGACACGAATTGAACAATTTACACTCATGCTCACCATTGATACTTTCAGCAGGGCTTTGTTATTTAAGTCAATTACAGTACCCGCTAGACTCTTATCAGCCTGTCTTGTTCGGAGAAAGTTATATTTTAATGATATATGTTTTCCTGATGTCAGATTTTACCGTTTTTAATAACAAATGATAACAACGTATTTAAAGTACATCACTGACGGCTGTCATTATATTGTCCCTACTGTACTGTGAACGATACCGAAGATGAATTCCAATATTGTTATTACAAAGGCACATTAGCGCGGTTAGTAGTTAACCTTATTGTCTTATTTTATAGAAAGTACATGTGTGTGGGGAAATCGTTTATCGTAAAAGAATGCCTACACAGTTGTCTGTCACTCGTTCCGCCTTTTAACAAAACAGTGCCTGTAATCTTCTTGTCCCGGTTTGATTTCTATACAGGTCATGCTTAAGGTCTAAACAAGAAAGCCAAAATTGGATTAGTTTTTCTTTTATGTTAACATCGAGTCGTCGGGTCGGTGTAGGTTTTTGATTGGTGCCTTTATTATAAAGTGCACTGAAATATATATCCGAGTACGAAGTTATCAACTTATTGACGAACACTTGCTATAACGCCTAGACAAGTTTGGTTCATATCGTGACATTTCCATACAAATAGACTTGATAAATGCGACAATAATGTGCTAAATTATCATAAATATGTGTGAAGTTGATATGTACTTAGTACATCCATAAACGTCGACGAATTCACAGAAGCATTTTAGTTATTTACAGGCAAACAGTTTACATTTCTGATTTCTGATGCACTCTGTAAGGAACTGACATCATTCTCACAAAGTCGGGTCGGTAGTGCGGTTCGAACCCGTGATTCTCGAACAGTCAGACGTTGAATGATTTCAAGTCTTTGACTTTAACAACTTGACCTCGGAAGCGGGTACTCGTTTTGATAAAACGGACTATTTAAGAACACTGGCATTCTTAAAAATTGGCTACCACTATGTTCTGTTTTTATTTTTTCTTTCTCTATCACAATTAAATGTCAACCGTTCATATCGTTTTAAGACTGGTAACTTGAATAACGTCGTAATAAGACTGCGTCACTCCAAATTCAGTCACGAGTACACATTTATCTCTATCTGACTAAAGTACACGATCTTTTGAAAGGAATGTGAATGTCAATGGGCCATCTTCTGATCCTCCTAGCGTAGCGTATTTGAGGAGATGATTTTAATCAGATTGCAGTTTTCTGATTTTTACAAGTAAAGTGTCACGTGGCTTAAATCAGTGACCCGTGCCAGTCTATTTATAGGAAAGTATTTAGGTAATCCTCACCCTGTGAATATGTACTGCGATTTGGTGTGCTATGTTTTATATACTTACACCGTTTAAATATTCAAAAGCAGCTTAGAATATTGAAAAGTATTTGTTGCATTTTGTAATATTTGCAAGCAAAATTATGTCACTGTAACCGTCAGCGCCTTTAAATGGGTACATGCATTTACTATATGTATGATAGTTTCAAATTAACCCAACTATCCCCACCACATACCATGATACAGTTTTTTTATTTGTTAACAAACCGTCATAATCATACATATATATTAATTACTTCTTGTTGTTCTCGTGTATTGTGGTTGATTGAAATCATAATTATGTTCTGTTCTGTTCCGTAAATTTTCAGCGGCCTTTCCTTTAAAAAGGTGCTGTAAAAAAACCGGACATGTCAATTTCAGAAAAGCGTAGTAAATAACTAAGCAAGATAAACATCCTACCACAAGAGCCACGGATGACAAGTTTTTCCAATTGAAGAGAAGTCCAGGCGGAACACTCTTCGTTGAGAAGGGGCTGTATTTGACCTCGAATCTGCCCAGATTTCTCGGGAATGTGTGTTGCTGGAAATGAAGATTTTCTACGCTGAGGCCGAACATGCCGTTAGGGTCTATGTCATCTATAGCGCCGGCCTCAAAACTGAAATAATCCAGGCTCACTAACTCCGCGAACATCTGAGACGGGATGTAGAACGTGGCACAGTTTCTTATCTGCAAGAATATACTTTGTAAGTAGACAAGAAGTAAAAAATACTATCTGGTCTAAACTACATGTATAAAAGTAGATAATGCAAGAATTAAAGAACACCATTTTACTTTGTTGGAAATATATTTCATACATTTACTTTCATATTTCATTCTATTTAAAATACATGAATGGCAAAATTTGCAGTAACATATATTTTTATTTACAGATTAGACCTGCACATCCTCGTCTTTCATATTTACATGCATATGCTTAGAAACGCAGTGAGAGGGATATATTGTTCTTATAACGTATAACAAAAGAATATGATCAATATTAATACACACAAAAGAAATCATACCATATGAAAGAGAAATACACTTAAAAGTGAAACAATGTTAAAACAGCTAAGGTGCCCCCCCCCGCCCCAACCCCCCAACAAACAAAAATCTTTGCAACAAAATTTAACTTTTCTTTTCTAATTCCGAATGCTTTATCACACAAAAAAGTAATACACAATTATAAACTCAACAACTTTTCTAAGTATACACCTAAAAGGAATTTTGTAGTTAATTCAATTTTCAAGACATTTCGATGAATATTTCTTAATCTAGATTGGTATTGAACATTCCATCAGAGCTATAAAGATATGTACATGTACCAAACTCAATGGTCCACAGCGCTGTTACCACAGTAACCGTTACGTTCTTTCAACTCATCTGTCGCCTTCAAGAATTGGTACTGTGTACTTCTTATGAATCACTCATGGTTAGTTTATGGTGTGAAACGTCACTTTGGAGAAAATATTGCACTGTTTAGAACCAATTGACGAGGAGTGTTGGATAAATGCATGGGAAAGAAAATTCCTGTAAGGTTAGAAACTCAACTCAACCTCGTCAAAGATTAAGTGTTGGGAGAATATTTTTATCAAGGCAGGATATCATATATCTAATATTGGTATCAAAAGCTGTTTTTGCAACAAAAACTGAACTTTTCCAGATAATTGGGAATAAATTTACGATTACCGTAATTTACAGTTTTGAGAATTTCACATTAAGGTGTCGCTGTGAGACAATGAAATCGCCATTCATTATCATTACCTTTATTTCGGGTATTAGAAGAATGAATCTAATAATTCAATGACCAATTTTCATGAGCTCATCTTTAAAAATGATTATGATATGGTATATAATTGAAGTGTATACTTAGAAAAGTGGTTGAGTGTATTCTGATAAAATAGAAGTGCATGTACTTAAATGTTTGCAAAGTGTGTACTAATTGATTTCACTTCTTATTATCACTAATTTTCGCTTCTTGAATAAAATCGGTATTGGCAGAGACGCGGCTGCCAAGATCTATGAGTCTTTTACTTCGAATTTGTTGGTCTTAATTAATCGTCTTTCAACACAATTTGGCTTATCACATCAAAACTTAAACGCAAATAATAACGAAACGCGTACAGCTTTCGTTGTTGGGAAATTATGAGAATTTTTTTTCTAAAATTGAGAAAGTTATGACAAATATCTTTTTTGTAAAATAAACTGAAGTTACTGTAGAAAACGACTGTTGAAATTCAAAATGCGAAAATTATGCAATGTATGTGATTTTCAAATAAAACCTGCGAATGTTGGGTGTCGTGTGTTGAGCCTACACAATAATCGATAGTTAACCAATCAAACGACTTCGAGCTTCTTTTGAATGAAGACGAGTATTTTCTGAAAGTTGTTTTTTAGCTTACTTCACTCTGTCTAGCTTACACACTTTTTAATAACAAATATATATATATATATACAACGACAAATATGACAGGCCTAAACACAATAAGCACGTATCTTCAAATAACAAAATTTTGCTTTTAGTACGTAAAGTTGATTTTTTTATCCTTTTGAGGGTTGGTCTAGACACAGTGAACACCAAAGACCCATTTCTCTTCAACGAACGAACTTCGCAATTTGTTGAAAACAAATTACATTTGATTCCGTAGGGAGTAGGCCCTGAGAAATGTTAAGGCTTTCTGACGTGGTTTTGTCACCTTTGTGTCCAATTCTACAGAGCTACCAGTAGTTCCGTGGACTAATTCAACTCAGCGTCTCATACACTTAACGTCGGCAGAGAAAAAAAAGCCAAAGTCCTCCTTAAACAGGTGTTTTATTTTTCATTTACTAATGACAATTATTAATGGAAATAATATGGAAATGACCAGGCTGTTCCCATGCGTCTTCCTGTAGCCAATGTGAAGTAATTTGACGGCTCCAGTATATGTCTTCGCGGCGTGCTAAATCAGAATTTGAATGTCGTCTGACGCTTACCATACGCGCCATTTAACTTGTGTATCTATGTTAAGTATATAAAATTATCCTGCGATCCTATGTTTTTATATTCGTATTTTGTTTGTAATTGTGCTTATTGGGTCCACCATCCTCTAAAGAGGCACAAGCCTAATGATTTACCTTCAGATATTGTACATGACTCATGTTACTGAACGCCCCCGCTGTCATGAACATGCTGCCGCCGAATCCACAGTCAATCGTCAGTGTGGCCGGGAAGTTAGTGTCAAACTGAGTTACGTCAATCGAGGCAAAGTTTGTGAAAACCTGGCTGTCACCTATATATTTCAGAATAAATACTTGCAATTATATTATACATGTACCTATGACTTTTCCGTCTAAAATACTGTAAACTGGCTACTTTTGCGTTTCTTAAATTTCTTGATTTGTGAGAAGACATTGTATTCTAAATTCGCTAAATGACAATTCTCTACTTAGTAAATCTATTTGAAATTAATCTTTCGCGAGATTTTTTATTTAGCGAAGTGGGAAATTCGCGAAAATAGCACAAATTAAATCATCCCGAAAATTACCCAATTTACGGTTCTGTCATTTTTAGGAGTCACATGACAAAATATTGCTTCAGTCGTGACGTCATATGTATTTATGAAATGCTTCTAGATCTAGGGAAAGTTGGTCTGTAAGCGGTATATATCTTACCAAAGTACGGTAGAAAACCATTCACTGTTAAGTCGATTCTTTGAGGATCCTCGCTGAAGCCATTATAATCTATAGGTCGATCTGACGTCGACACCATTTTGGCGTAATCACACTCGAATACCCCGTCGTTGTAGCTACAGAAGCTTGGACCCGTCTGTGCCAACGCCGCTGGTACAAGCACCGCCAGAATAAGGAGGCAGTGTTCACCCAATATCATGTTTCCCTGTATAGATATGCTGAAAAAAAACTATTGTTTGTTGAAAAGCTTCGACTTAAAAGCTATAAATGAAGTAAGTGCAAAATAAGAATATAAATGCTATACTCTGTGAATTCTATTTTGCTTTGCCTTCGATCCTACAGAGGCGAAACTTTCTGGGTCGGTATGTGATCAAACAAACATTTATTTCTTCCTTCAGTTCAAAATAACCTTCTTCCGCCTATACTTCTAACGTTTTTGTACATCGCGATGCCTTCATATTTACTTTGTTTAGGTCAAAATAGCATTAAAAGACTAAAAACAAAAATAAAAGTTTTATTAATGGACCAGGTCAGATGAAATTGTAACAGTGTACCCGGCAGGACAAGAGAGGTTCTGGTTTAATAAAAGCCATATAAGATATGTAAAATCGCCCGTCATTCTCGAAAGATGAAACATGCAATGTAAGTTTTATTTCGCCAGACAGTCTATCTAAAGTGTAGATAGAGCCAATGAAGTATAGCGACAAAATCTTCTTTTTTGTGACGAAACGGCCACACATTTGTTATAGAACTGACCTCTGTAAAAAAGGACAGAAGTGTTACATATATTCCGCCTTGGGAGCGGGAGGTCGGAGGTTCAGATCCCAGCAGGGGTTCATTCTGGTATGACCCGTGGGTGAGCCGCCAGCTTAATAAAAAAATGGTCATCGTAGCCTATACCTGCCTGGTGTCTGGCATTTTAGGGTAGGATTAGGGGGGTAGATGTGCTCAGTGTCTCAAATGTCTGGCCGTTTAGGTAAGGGTGACATTAGAATAAACAAACACTAAAAATATACTTCCATTTTTTTGCTTCTTTGCAAAAATTGCGACATTATTTTATGAGTCGCGTCATTTCTTTTACGAAGTATGAATTCGTAAACAAGGCTGATTTTTTATACGATATATATAAACCAAAAATGACAATCTTTTTTTTTTAATTAAATCTAAATTGGCATGATAAATGCGGAGAAAATACCATAGGCTAGGGCCTGGCAACTAATTGGTTCTGATAGAAATCTTAATGATTTCAAGTAGATATAATATAGAGCTATGCTTATGTCTTTTTCCCCGACAGATGTCCTTCCACGAATGATATACTAGATGCCTAGACGTAAACAAGAAATTGAGTGTAGTTCCGACTACTGGAGTCCTCTATCATCTATTTAAAACGACTTTATTTTCAGGAGATGTTTAATTCGTAATTTTCGAGTTATTCGCGATTTCTTGAATAAGCGGACACTACTCATATATAGTTAAATAAGCGCTAAATCAATTCTTTAAACAGAAATTTTAGCGAGATTTATGAATTCGCGAAAATTAGCGAAAAAAAAACTATCGAAAAATAACTTTTACAGTATAATATGTATAAACTTATTAAGATTAAAAATATAGTGTTTCTAGTTAGTTAGTCCCAGTGGGGTATTATTTCCGTGAAGTTAGCTCAACAAATAACATACGACATTCGACATTCAAAATTTGAATGTCGTGCCAGCACGACATACGACATTCGACATTCAAAATTTGAATGTCGTGCCAGCACGACATACGACATTCGACATTCAAAATTTTGAATGTCGATTGTCGTATGTCGCGCTGACACGACATTTAAACTTTTGAATGTCGAATGTCGTATGTCGTTTGTTGAGCTAAGTTCACGCATATTGGGGTATTTGTATATTACCCAGAATTACATGGACTATAGTTTTCTGATCAATCATGGTAGCCTGTTCCAAAAACTGTATGTTTCCCGGTCCGACTCTTGTGAAATAGATTTAGAATTTATAGATCCTCTGGAAATAAAACGCAATTGCTATTTAGATATGTTATATTTATGTATATATATATATATATATCTATTCTATTTAGATATATTCAATATGCTTAAAGTAATCTAGTAAATAACATTTAATACCCAATAGATAAGTCAACTGACAAACGCGTCGTCGGAATTCCCCCGGTACCAAATTCTTTTTTTATTTTCTGTCATGAAACGTCATAAGCGAACGTGGGCGACGGGCGAGTGTAAAAAGGTCACGCAATGATGAAGCCGCATGTGTGCTACGAGATCATTTTTTATGCCTGCTTATGACATGTGTCAACTGAATTAGATTTTATATTATATCACATTGAATTAGTTCCTCTTAAACTTGTATTAGCTGCAACTTCCTTCGACTTAATTGTCTTGAAATGATAGACAATACTTGTTAGAAGTAGTTTATTTTAGACTGATATAAATTAGGAAAGGTCAATTAACACGAATTTAAGTATCCATAATTTCAAGACACATAATCTCTAATTTAAGATATACGGAAACAGTTCTTGCCAAAGTTATAGTTGTTGAAAACTGTAAAAAAAAATCTTCTCTTTTTTACTGAATCAGCCCCTTTTTTATTGTAAATAGTTCCGACCGATCCTAGGATTTCTCTTCAGGTGAAACTGTAAAAGACCCCTAACCGGCGCAGGTTAAAGAGACAGAAAATCCGGGTATCAGACCCCAGCTCGTTTACGCATAGACCCCTTGCTTCTTTTACATGTCCGGTGTATAGCACCGATACACGGAAGACTACCTCTTGCATCTCTAGACAGGTGGGAAAACACTAAAAAACGTTTCTGAAATTTCCATTGAAACACATATTTCATGGATTTCGTAAGATAAATTTTCATTTCCATCTATAAATAAAAGAAGTGGCTATGCAAAACTCATTTCTGATATGTGTTCTAAACATTCAGTGTGAAGTTTACTTGCCACTAATGTATCAGTAATACAGCGAACCACACTTTGTATTCATATATGTTTACTTTTTCGCTCTTCCTTTGGTTTGTTTTAACGGAAATACTTTTTAAGAACACTTACCTTCGAAAATGATAAAATTCCGAATCAGTGGTCTACATTTTTTTTAAAGAAAAATAGCCACTACATTTTTCTCGCTATTACTTTATATGATCTCGAGATATACTTTACACCTTGCCACAAAATCAGGAAATGTGCCAATGTAGAGATTTGAAATTTCAAATTTCATTGTTTTCAATTTCGAATCTTTGGTATATTATACATGATCTATGTTTTAAATGGAAGATTAAAACTGGATTACAGTATTAAACATGGTATTGTATGTAATTGAAATTAAATCCAAGTATAATCTCAACTTAGTGTTTGAAATTATTTTTTGTCCAATCGCAGCGCAGTATTCGCTGCACTTTAACTTGGGTAAATCAATAATTATAGACAGAGTCAGTAAATAGGGGAACAATGCTGATTTACAAAAAATAATTTCAAACACTAAGTAGGTTAATGCTCACTTTGATACATTCACTACCTTAAATTGGTCGCTCCTAACCAATTTATTTTCGTAACACAAACCTATAAATCTACCTAACGCAAATGACCGAGATCGGTAAAAATTTGATAAATAATGTCAATCAGCTTCAGCCCTATGTAAATAAACTTCGTGTTATTATTTACCTTAAAAGACCACATGAACAATCGACCCAACTAAAAATCGTCTTTTTTAATTACCAGTATAAATGTACTTATCGTATTTAATGGTGTTGCGTAGTTAATTTACTGACAATCATATTTTTGGAATGGAAAGTTAGCATTAAATTCAGTGGTCCGGTCAGCTGCAGAATGACTGGCATAAGGTCTGACATAGGTACGACACCTTGCTTACTTGCAGCAATAGGTGTAGTCCGTTTTCAAACGGATGACCTTCACCTTCCTGCATAGGTCACCGACGCTAGATGATAGTCACAGACCGGACTGGTCACAGACGGTAGAATGGTCACAGACGCCAGATGATTGTCACAGACCGGACTGGTCACAGGCGGTAGAATGGTCACAGACGGTAGAATGGTCACAGACGATAGAATGGTCACAGACGCTAGATGATAGTCACAGACCGGACTGGTCACAGGCGGTAGAATGGTCACAGACGTTAGAATGGTCACAGACGTAAAAATGGTCACAGACGTTAGAATGGTCACAGACGTTAGAATGGTCACATACGGTTAGAATGGTCACATACGCTAGATGATAGTCACAGACTGGACTGGTCACAGACGTTAGAATGGTCACAGACGTATGAATGGTCACAGACGTTAGAATGGTCACAGACGCTAGATGATAGTCACAGACCGGACTGGTCACAGACGTTAGAATGGTCACAGACGTTAGAATGGTCACAGACGTTAGAATGGTCACAGACGTTAGAAGGGTCACAGACGTTAGAATGGTCACAGACGGTAGATGATAGTCACAGACCGGACTGGTCACAGACGTAAGAGTGGTCGCAGACTTTAACTAATGGTCACAGAGTCTAGAATAGTCACAGACGTTTACAGTACATTGTCTGGGATTAATTAAACAAAAGTACTGTTTGTAAATATATACCGTCTATCATGATGTCAAATTTAATTGCTAACATAAATCAGTAAGAAAGGCGGAGAATCATTATTCGCCTGGCATCGCTTTAATATTGACTTTTTTTATCTCAGAAAATATGTTTCTGTAAATTTATGTTAGTTATAATCTAGTTTTAATAAGATACATACTAAAATATATTTATCAACATAATGAAACAGTAGTATGTTACTCTTCCTGTGTGTCTTGTAGAGCTCTATACTATCATCACGGTCACAGCAACGAGGGGTGCAGTCCGTCATAGGTAATTTATTCTACAATATAACTATGGTGATACTAATCAAACTAGCTACCCAAACTTTTAAGGGGACACTTATATTCTGTACATGTGATGTAGTTTGGTCTGCAAAGCTGCTTTTTCACTGTGGTGAAGGGGGGGGGGGGGGGCAGCTTCATTGCATGTGGGCAGGGATTCTGCTGGGTCCCGTGCAATGCTTCATTTCAGTAATTTGCTCCCGTCTTTCCAATAGATGGTTGGCGCTCCTTTGTTTTAGTCATTATCTCTCACCTCAACCTTCTCTTTCTGAATTGCATGCTTTGGATGTTTCCAGACCATCTTCGAAACCAGTATGACAAATTCTTTATCAGATCGGTATGAAACAAATTATAGCATAGTCGACCACTGACACCCTCGACATAAATATAAGATGACACAACGTGATAACACCTTTTGAATCTTGCGGCAGAAACAGTCACCTTTGGCTCATATTTAGTTCGACTATTCGAAGAATAAAGAAAAAGCTATTGCAGTCGCCTCAGCGTCGGCGTCTGCGTTGGTTAATGTTATTTCATAAATGATTATATCTTCTTTGCAATTAAACATACTTAATTCAAACTTGGCATACTTGTGTCTCTTGGCAAATAGACTACTGCAGCAAGTCACATAACTCTGTCAACCATATTTGCGTAGTTATGCCCCTTTCTGTACTAGATTTTGTCACAAAAACTTAACCGTAGCTATTACTTTGCCATTTCATAATGTTTCTTCATCAAACTTTCATATTATTTGCCTATGACAGCACAATTGTAATGCAGCCAACTGAATGTTAGGGTCAAGGTCACATTTGACAAAGTTATGTCCCTTTTCGTACTTAGATTTTATCATGATAACTTAAAGTTGGCTATAATTTGGCCACTAAAGTCTTATTAATATTTCTTTATCAAACTTTCAAATTAGAAAATCTATATTGCTGATGACAACATGGTCATGATATTCCCCTTTTTCCTCTTCCCCTACTTCAACCCGACCCCCGCCCCCACCCCACCTATCCCCACACATCGAAAAAAAACAGTCTCTAATTTTGTTTATAAGTTTGCCTAATTCTTAGACAATTATAAAAATACCCCCACGCACACCCGCACTCTACTCCCTGCAAACCATCTCAATAATCTCTTTTTCTTAAGTTTGCCTTAATTCTTACCCCCAAAAAAAAAAAAAAATTATAAAAAAAGAATTAAAAAAATAAAATAAAATATAAAAAAATATAAGTTTCACCTTAATTTTTACACAAAATATACCTATCCTTAGACAAGAAACCCACTTTACTGACAAGCCCTTGAATAGTCGAGCGATCTGTCATCAAACAGCTCTTGTTAATAACGCATCCGTTAGCCAAATTATGTTACCATTTTTGGTTCTTTTGTTGTCTGATTTCCGCTGCATTTTGTAATATTGTCCTTTCTCCGAAATCACAAAAAGCATGCGAAACGCTGTATACATTATTAACTTTTGTCATAGAGAGAGAGTGTGTGTATGTCAGCCTTGAATAATATCCCTGATTCACTTTTTCATGTCTATACGCAAAGCTAAAGGCGCACCTAAACGAACCTGACGTTCGCTTAAATGAGTACTTAGAACTTATCAATTATTCTTGACTAACATGTGCCGCGTTCCGTTTTTGTCCATTTTGAGGGTTGGTACTTTTTTGTCTCCGTAACGCGACGATGAAAGATGTTATTTCCCCCGAAATACCGAAGCAACTTTGACAACTGATGCCGAATTCGAACACGGGCTAGACAGGTAGAATAATCAAAGCGTGTTTGCGGAGAGTAGCAACGGGATGCCCAATCAAGACACCTAAAAATTACTCTTTTCTTTTCATATGTTAAGAGTAACTTCTTTTTAACCCTACAGTTAAGTCGAAACAGCAAATGGAAAAAAAACAGCAGTTGTCAAAATGAAGACACAGGAAATAATTATCTTTTAAAAAAGATAAACTGGGTTTTAGTATATACATAAACGTCGTTCCTGAGAAAGTTATCAATGGAGGCGGTTGAATATGCAGTCTATTTCTAGATCGGCAGCTACATCATTGATCAATGAAACGATCACGTGATCAAGTGGGTCGTATACAAATTCCATTCACCGCGCTTCCATTCGTAACATTAGATTGGTCAAAAAATAGGTCGAAACCCAGCTTATTTAGCTATACCTAAAAGGTTTCCTTGCTTTGCTAAATATAACAAAGAATATTACAGTTGTTTTATGATAATGCGCCATTGACGCAGTAGAATTGTCCGCTTTTATTGGATAAAAACTTTGAATATTTTAAGGACTAAACATCTGCTTGTGTTAATGTTCTGCCTTTTGTATACAACGGTAGTAAACTTTTATCTTTAGTGGCAGTCTAGGCCTATTTGACTCAAACTTCCATCAGCGATGCAGTGTAACTGCCTGTAACGGTCGTGGCAGTATAGGCCCTATTTGACTCAAACTTCCATCAGTGATGCAGTGTAAAACAGTGTAAAACAAAATGATGCACAGTGAAGAATGTATCTTTTATTTATTTTAACTTTAACTGCTATTCATTTGTCTTTTCTCCTTCGTTTTCACTTGCAAAAAAACAGTCTCGGTTTCTACCTATTATAGTGGGGGCTTTTGTTCGGTTTGTATTAAAACTGCTCGATCTCAGATTTTGATGAAAAAAATATGGTTCTTCGAACTGTTTGAAAAAAACACATTCACTTATATAATATAACGGTGTCGTCAAACCAAGTTAACCAAGCTAACCAACGTTTTCAACAGATGTTCTCAAATTGAGAAAAAATATCATCGGAAACTGTGAACGAGCAGCTTTAAAGAAGAAAGTTGAAATGGCTTGGAACAAATACAATAGTTATAAATCGTAAATACTGTAAACGCAAATCAATACGTCCTTATGCTAGTCTATGCGGGACAACTCTTACAGACGAAGTTTTCGCGCATTTTTCCCAGTTCCGTCCCCTAGCTGTCATCAAATTTGAATTATCTAATAAATCTGAAATTTGATCATTCTTTCTTTCGGCCGAAATAAGTATGAATTCAATTACTTAAACACCATTGCTAATAATGCGCCGGATTCCTCCTGGCTATATGAAACGAATATACAGGCATATTCCGGCTCGGGTGAAACGTACAGCCCCTGAATTAACATTCCAATGGAGATCCAATGGCCCAACCTACCAGTATAGTTTGCCCTTAATTACGGGTTTAAGCAGACATATAAACTATTTTCGCTATAGCTAAAATGAAGTTATTTTGAAGAAAAAAACTAGAGTGATAAATTTTACCTTTACCTCAGTATGATAAAAGGTTATAACTACACATGATATAGCATACCCGCACTCATGATAAATACACTCGTGCGTAAACTGTACTGTTTGACATTACACTGATTTTGTTACAGTCCGTGCCGGGAGAAATTGGGGAATGTTCCGTTACAGTCCGTGCCGGGAGAGGGAATGTTCCGTTACAGTCCGTGCCGGGAGAAATTGGGGAATGTTCCGTTACAGTTCAGTTAGACTATTTTGACCGCATCGATATACGGGACCTCCGTTTAAGGTCTCATTCGAATAGTTATATTCGTAGATGAACGTGGGATCGAACCGGTAGTCCCTGGATTACCAGTCCGTCGTGATACCACTAGACCACCGATCCGCTTCTAAAATTCATTACCTGTTAAATATGAGAAGTATCGTTTTTATCAATTACAATAAACAAACAGTGACGTGACAGTCCATATTCAGCGGCATGATTGTATGTGTTGTCACAGTACAATGCACGTATATACATTTATATGCGTGTCTATGTAACGAACGAAGTCGAACAAAGTCTAAGTCAAAATCCATTTATTCTCTCATCGTATATGTAATGAAACAATGGGGTTAAGGTTAATGGCGGTATCTGACGCGCATAATGTAATGCATTTAAATGTTTTAAAGATGCTCGTTCACAGTTTCCGGTGAACAAATTAAATTTCTCCAAAATGATATACTAAAACATAAAATGTAAAAGTAAGGGCTAAAATCAACAACACAAGTAAATACCTACATAGCAATTTGAGAAAATCTGTTGAAAATGTTGTTGAGTTCCGCCACGCTATTTTTATATTGGAATTACAAAAGCGTTTGTAACGTGTTATAATTTGGTAGCCTATAATTTCAATCCAACAAAAAAAAGAAATATGTTACAGGAATTTATGACAGTTTGAAGAACCTTGTTTTTATTCACAAAAATCAGAGAGCGGGCAGCTTTAATAGATTGCACATCAATAGCGTGTGTAATAACAAAGCTGAAATACAACTGTTTATATAATAAAAACATTTGTAGTCACGAACAAGTTAACAGTTTTCGACCTAATACAAACAATACGGAAACACATGATAACTGGATGCAAGTCATAACTTCAAGAGTGCTTTTCTACGTTTTCACCTGACGAACATGATTTCAACCCCACTTGGCCCGGTCTCTAACTTGATCTAGAGAATAGCAAAACAATCTAACCACAGTTGTTGTTCTTGCAGAAGTTTAACGCCCGTTCCAACCGAACATTTTGTCAGTTTCACAGGCGGACAGTTCCTGGGAAGAACCAGTACTAGACTCTTACCCTCCACTTTCTCATATAAAGATACAGTGTCGGTCACAGAGCTCGAACCCACGACCCTCAATCAATTGGAGGTTTCTGTGATTCACTCGACCACGGAGGCGGACGTTAGCTAAATAGGTCCATAATGTGGCCTCTAAGAAGAGTTTCCACTTTAATACCCCACATCAAACAATGACAATAACTTTCTTTTCAATATCTGATAACATTTGCCTGTTTACTTTTACAAAAAAAAAACGCCCCGACTTTCTTGCAACAAAATCCGAATAACGCACAACAGGGTGTAAGACTATATTCAAACATTGTCTTCTTTTTGCAAAATATTCTGAAACACTTTTCTTGCCAATTATGAAGACCTAATTAAGTTAACACTTGCATCTTTTGCAATACTCTTTCACTCCGAAGTTTAGAGCTAAAACCTTCTTTTTTTTTGCCACTTATACAGAAAAAAAAACCGTCACAGGATGTCGTTGAGACGTGCAAACGTTTCTTAAAGTGGCAAATTTTTGTAGCAATAACATTCGTTATAATACCAAATAAATATTTACACAATAGAGACAAACCCTCAAACTAAGCAGAAATCAAATACTCAATAAAACATAATTTAACCAAATAAATGACAGGATTGCCAGCAAATCTTAAAGTTTGAGCTACAACTCCAACAAACATCGGTAAAATTTGATGATCATTTGTTGCTGTTGTTGTGGGATGGGTAGCGATATAGTATACAAGGTCGCTATACTGGTGTACTTCGCACAAACAAAAAATTGTTCTATATATTGTATTTTTGAAAAATACGTATTTACTTCTTCTTTTTTCTGTACATATAACTTGTAGAAAATAATCTGCTAGTTGTGTGGTATGCAAGTTTAACATGAGGTCAATATATATTTTTTCTCGTTTTTTTTTCAAAATTATGTAAGGTGTGGATGGGGAGATGAAACAATAAAACAACACGAGGGGTCAATGCGAAACTATACTAAGTGTTTATAAAAATGGAAGCAAATAGGGTATATGTAGTTAATGAATACTAATTTATTTCTTCTCGATTGCGAAACAACTGAGATTAAGTCGCTCTCGAGACTCATTCCACATGAAAAGGGATCGAATGCCGGACCCCTCCGAGCCTGAAGCGAACGCGCTACCACTGCACCACAGCTGCTTCAAATGTAGAGGACAGTTTCGCATTGGCCCCTCGATTAATATACAGATCTTTATACGAACAAATTAGTGGGATATCACAGGCAATATGTAATTAGAATCATAAACATTAAAGTTAAAATATTCAAATGTATTAATGCTCCACTGTTTACATCCGCAACATCTGCTGCAGCGCAAGAATCTGAGGACTTGTATCTGCCGACACAAGATGCATACGCCATAACATGGGCAATGTAGTGCTGTTCGTGCGTGCTATGGAAAAGGTGGGCCATCGGACCTTGTGCATATATACCAACGTCTTCCCCTCCGTGAGTTTCGGATGTGAGAGGAATGCCCGATTGTTGTCTGTAATCCATGTGTGCTGAAAACATACAGTTTATGTTATGAAGCTAGAAACGTTCTTAGTTTCCGGTGAAAATATTTAATTTCTTCAAAATGTTAAACTAAACCATAAAGTGTAAAAGTAATTGCTATAATCAACAACACACGCCAAAATCTAAGTAGCAATTTGCGAAAATTTGTTGCAAATGCTGGTGAGCTTGGTTTTAGACACCGCTACACTATATTGTAATATATTGTATTATGTTTATGTTTACATTTCAATAGCGTTTGTAATGCTATATAATTTGGTAGCGTATGTACAGATATACGGATATACTTTACAGGAATTTATACTTGAACTTTTTATTTCACTATATGTTCTTAAATATCTTATTTTGATAGAGTTTGAAAAACTGAGAGCGAGCGGCTTTTAACAGTTTTGATAGAAATGCGAACTGGAGTCACGCAGAATTTATATCAGACAAATAAAAAAAGGTTGGCGTTCACTAGGAAATGTACTCAGAGGAGGGGTGCTTCTACAATACAAGCGCGGTACATGTATATTCTATAAATAACTTAACACAATGAGCATTCATTATTTAAAGATATGTTACCTTTGTAACTTATGTTAGAAGTAGTCTTGCAAAGGCGACTTAGAACAAAAAAATCCACTTTTCAAAGTTATCTGGTTACCAGCCAAACACTGGCGGGTTTTAGTGCGTACAAAATATGTTGCAGTATGGTCCACCATTCAATAGTCTATGTAAAGTTGCTTTGTACAATTAACGGGTGGATAGCGAATTATTACAGAAGGCCTCTATGTTGATTATTTGGGCTAAAATGAGGCATTTTTCGATATATGCTATTTTTTAAAATTGTATCTATTTGTCATTTAACGTTCATTGAATACATTAGATCCTGTTCATTTATATAAATATAGAATATAATCTGCTAGATGCAGGGAGTGACTCTATACGGCAATATGTGAATCTCAGTTAAGAGAAAGAAATATCTATGCTTACATGTGTCAGTATTTGTTATATCTGGTCTGACTGTTGCACTTGTATTTGCATATCCACCAGGTCCATTAGCGTAGCCAAGCGTTGTGAAAGGTTTTTGATCACTCCCAAGTTTATCATGCCCGTCACGGTCGTCTGTAAGTCCTAAAACAATAACAGGAATAACAAGTATAAATATCCAACAATTAACCAAACAACAAAGCAGTCCCACAACGATCAGCCAAAGCAGTCGTCTAAGCGACAGAAGCAGGCAATGAATATGATATATCTCCAATATTGCCTGTTTTAGACAAATAATAAACGTTAGCAAAATGCAGATATAAACATAAAACGACTCTTCACACGTAACTCGCGCAAGAATACAATACTGTAACTATAATAATGCGTTGAGAAGTCACGTGACACTGTCATATTTATTGTCACTTACCAAGTATAGGATTTCCTCTTGTTGGGTATCCCCCCATCGTAAATGTATGGGAATGATCCGCTGTAGTTATAATAAGTGTATCTTTCATACTGGTCATTGACACGCCCTTTTCCACAGCCTTGTCAAAAGCTAAAGTATCATGCAGAGCTCTGGTGGCCTGTGCATAGTGATGACCCTGGTCTATACGTCCCCCTAAATGCAAGAAATGATCACATAAAATGAAAACAGTTATCATTAACGAACAGTTGTAACGTACATTAAATGGTGTTTTTACATTGTTCTGTATGTAAACGGTCGGTCAATAGATTTGCCTATGAACTGGACAATTGTTTGCCACTTAATAAAACATCAAAATAGGTATGTTAAATCATTCACACTTGAAAGCTAACTATTAAATATTAACTAGCTTCGATCTAAAGCTGTCCATGGTTTTTCCTTATCACTTTCTTTTAAGGAATCAACGTTCTCAAAATGACATATCTGATGGCCTTTAGTTAACCCTAACCCTTAAAGAAGGTACCTACGTTCATCTTATACCGCCGAACATCGAGATCCACGCAAGGAATAGATCATAGGTCTTACCCGATCGGAACATCAATCGGCCTTTTCCGTAAAAATAACGGAAAAGGCCGAACGATGTTCGGATTGAGGTCTTACCATAGCCTCTAGATAATAATTTCTTATCATAAAATGATATTTTATGCAATGATTTACCAGACTTAAGTAACTCTATATACTTGCAATATGAAAGTACTGTGCTATTTATAGAATGTTACATGTTTCTGTCGCATTATAGAGTGAGTTTTATACTTCTTTTATATTTTTTATAATGGTATTCTTCACTTTTCAGAATCTAACTGTTTACACTGATTGAACAATATATGGAGGGATATAACCAGATAGTAATGATTGTAGCAAATAATCCAACTGTCTTGTTCTCTTAGCTTGTTTGCACCTATACAACGCCTCTTCTTTTGAATCCATAAGACATTTCTATACTGTAAATTTGGTGATTTCCGCATGAAGAAAATTTCGCAATTTGCGTGCAGACAGACTTATTCGCGAAATGAGAATTCTCGAATTGTAAATCTATGTGAATGTATCTTTCGCGATATTTTTACATTGGCGAAATTAGCCAAAATTAAATAATTGCGAAAACTACCTACTTTACAGTAATCAAAACAAATGATGTATCAACTATAATCTAATGCTCTTACCTTCGACTAATAAAAAGAATCCATTTGAGTTTTTCTTCAGAATCTGAATAGCCTTTTCGGTCATTTCTGCTAATGATGGTTCTTCGTTCTTTCTTTCAATCTCAAAGTTCAT
>JAFMSR010000004.1:3483729-3510730 GCA_022818135.1 Saxidomus purpurata
ACTTGTAACGACTTAAACGCATTAACAGAAAAACACGTGTTTTTATTTTCCATTAAGATTCATTCTGTCATTTCAAAAAATTAATGTTTTGTAACCTGGAACGAAAAGAATTGAGTACGAAACTGAAACGCTTGGAAAGCGTCTATCGATTGTTAACACAAACATGGGGGACATATATGTAACTGTTTGTGATGATATATACAGCGTTTGGTCCTTGTGATATTCAATAATGCTTCTGGTTTATTATATACCTTTGGTACATGATTTATACATAGATAATAACTATCATATACCACTTCACAAACGGGCTTTAAATTTAGCAGCGTTGTACCGTTGTTGTCGACTATGGCCACAGTGACGGCTGCGCTATGGAATCTAGACGTACCCACAATACGAGCCCCACAATACGATAGGCGCATACTAGTAGCCGGTATCCGGTATCGTATTATAACAGTGCTAGGATTGTTTCACGATTAACATGCTACTGTTAAGTGACTGTTAATGTTTGTTAGCGTGAAACATACATGAATAACTCGGCTTATATCTAACTTAACATATTTTATTGATACGTTGTAACTCAACTATGGCAACAGTGTATTAGTTGTTAAAGGACACTGTATATCTGTAAATCAACTATGGCCGCAGTAATATGCTCTTTAAAAGGCACTATATACCTGTATGACAAGTCAACTATGGCCGCAGTAATATGATCTTTAAAAGGCACTATATACCTGTATGACAAGTCAACTATGGCCACAGTAATATGCTCTTGAACTGACACTATATACCTGTATCACAAGTCAAATATGGCCACAGTAATATGATCTTTGACTGACACTATATACCTGTATCACGAGTCAACTATGGCCACAGTAATATGATCTTTAACTGACACTATATACCTGTATCACGAGTCAACTATGGCCACAGTAATATGATCTTTGACTGACACTATATACCTGTATCACGAGTCAACTATGGCCACAGTAATATGATCTTCAAATGACACTATATACCTATATGACAAGTCAACTATGGCCACAGTAATATGCTCTTTAACTGACACTATATACCTGTATCACAAGTCAACTATGGCCACAGTAATATGATCTTTAACTGACACTATATACCTGTATGAGGAGTCAACTATGGCCACAGTAATATAATCTTTAACAGACACTATATCCCTATATGAGGAGTCAACTATGGCCACAGTAATATGATCTTTAACTGACACTATATACCTGTATCACAGGTCAACTATGGCCACAGTAATATGATATTTAAATGTCACAATAATACCTGTATCACAGATCAACTATGGCCACAGTAATATGATCTTCAACTGACACTATATACCTGTATCACAGGTCAACTATGGCCACAGTAATATGATCTTTAACTGACAATATATACCTGTATGAGGAGTCAACTGTGGCCACAGTAATATGGTGTTTAACTGACACTATATACCTGTATGAGGAGTCAACTATGGCCACAGTAATATGACCTTTAACTGATACTATATACCTGTATGAGGAGTCAACTATGGCCACAGTAATATGATCTTCAACTGACATTATATACCTGTATCACGAGTCAACTATGGCCACAGTAATATGATCTTCAACTGACACTATATACCTGTATGACAAGTCAACTATGGCCACAGTAATATGCTCTTGAACTGACACTATATACCTGTATGAGGAGTCAACTATGGCCACAGTAATATGATCTTTAACTGACACTATATACCTGTATCACGAGTCAACTATGGCCACAGTAATATGATATTCAAATGCCACTATATACCTGTATGAGGAGTCAACTATGGCCACAGTAATATGATCTTTAACTGACACTGTATACCTGTACCACGTGTCAACTATGGCCACAGTAATATGATCTTTAACGACACTATATACCGTTATCACAGGTCAGCTATGGCCACAGTAATATGATCTTCAAATGACAATATATACCTGTATGAGGAGTCAACTATGGCCACAGTAATATGATCTTTAACTGACACTATATACCTATATCACAAGTCAAGTATGGCCACAGTAATATGATCTTCAACTGACACTATATACCTGTATCACAGGTCAACTATGGACACAGTAATATGATCTTTAACTGACAATATATACCTGTATGAGGAGTCAACTATGGCCACAGTAATATGGTCTTTAACTGACACTATATACCTGTATCACAAGTCAGCTATGGCCACAGTAATATGATCTTCAAATGGCACTATATCCCTGTATGAGGAGTCAAGTATGACCACAGTAATATGATCTTTAACTGACACTATATACCTGTATCACGAGTCAACTATGGCCACAGTAATATGATCTTTAACTGACACTATATACCTTTATCACAGTTCAACTATGGCCACAGCAATATGATCTTCAAATGATACTATATACCTGTATGAGGAGTTAATTATGGCCACAGTAATATGATCTTTAACTGACACTATATACCTGTGTCACAGGTCATTTATGGCCACAGTAATATGATCTTTAACTGACACTATATACCTGTATCACGAATCAACTATGGCCACAGTAATATGATTTTCAACTGACACTATATACCTGTATGAGGAGTCAACTATGGCCACAGCAATATGATTTTTAAAAGGCACTATATACCTGTATGATAAGTCAACTATGGCCACCGTTATATGATCTTCAACTGACACTATATACCTGTATGAGGAGTCAACTATGACCACAGTAATATGATCTTTAAAAGGCACTATATACCTGTATGACAAGTCAACTATGGCCACAGTAATATGATCTTTAAAAGGCACTATATACCTGTATGACAAGTCAACTATGGCCACAGTAATATGATCTTTAACTGACACTTTATACCTATATGACAAGTCAACTATGGCCACAGTAAAATGATCTTTAACTGACACTATATACCTGTATCACAAGTCAACTATGGCCACAGTAATATGATCTTTAACTGACACTATATACCTGTATGAGGAGTTAATTATGGCCACAGTAATGTGATCTTTAACTGACACTATATACCTGTATAACAGGTCATTTATGGCCACAGTAATATGATCTTTAACTGACACTATATACCTGTATCACAAGTCAACTATGGCCACAGTAATATGATCTTTAAAATGCATTGTAAACCTGTATCACAAGTTAACTATGGCAACAGTTATTTGATCTTTAACTGACACTATATACCTGTATCACAGGTCAACTATGGCCACAGTAATATGATCTTCAAATAGCACTATATACCTGTATGAGGAGTCATCTATGGCCACAGCGATAGGTTCTTTATTTGACACTATATACCTGTATAACAAGTCGACTATAACTATACGCTCTTTAAAATGCACTATTAACCTGTATGACAAGTCAATTATGGCCACAGAAATATGGTATTTTAATTGCATTATAAATCTGTATGACAAGTCATCTATGGCCTCAGTTATATGCTCTTTGATATGCACTATTAACCTGTATGACATGACAACACTGGCCACAGTTTATTGATCTTTAAGAGGTACTATTTTCCTATGTGAGATATTGTGTAATTCTTGCTATATTGAATAATGGGGCATGCATTAATACTTGATAATTGCAATTATTGACGTAGAATTCGCTAGTTTAGTCATTTACTTTTTTATCATTGAATATGGCTTATGATTCATGTGGATTCATGCGCTCAAGCGGGCGCTAATGGGCGTGCATAGTTTTGCAAGTCTCAATCAAACAAAGACTGCTGCTTTATCATTTGAAGGATCTCAGCCATTTTATGTCATATAATATAACTAAAGCATAAGTTTTCTGTGGCCTTCTTTGACATACATCACTTTCCCATGTCGACTATTTGCAGTGTGCTCACTTGTTTGGTGCTTGGAAAAAGGATGATAGCATTTCTCAGGTGAAAGTTTTTATTTTCATTTTTTAATTATGGATATAATCAGAGAAATATTACATTATATCATTAAACATTTTATTATTTGAAAGGAAATATAAAGAGTTTATTATTTTTTCAAAATATCATTTTTCTGTAGTAATACAAATTTGTGATTTGCCCTATGGATATTACCTTCATGTACGAGGTGTGATCAAGAATTACACAGACAGTTTCCGTTAGTACGATATAGGTTGCACTAACAGAAACAAGAATATCAGTGATTTTTTGTAAAATTATGTATGTGACATTCGTCAATGACCTTGAAATGCGTCACCAAAACACAACAAATGAACATGCATTACTGTTGATTCCGTTACGCTCTACCGTCAGCGGTAAGTCCGCTGAAACGGCCTTCCATATTTCTGGGAAATTTATTATTTTGTGATAACTTTAAGGACGAATTGTACGAAAAATCAAATTAAAGTATTGAGTAGTTAACGAAATATAGCAACAGTCCCATTAATTCTAGATCATCCCTCATATTGTAACGTTTGCAGAAAATGAAACGTGGGCAAAATATGGCGCACAAAACGCGAAATCGAAATGCACTTATTAATAAATGAATAAAACCCAATATGCTTGATAAATAATAACTTTTCTGAGATATGTGGTGACAATAGTTATAGCTGTAAACATCTGAAAGTAAATTGGATTATAAAATTGTCTAATTATTGATAAAACATATTCATACTTGAAGATATGGTAACAATGGAATATCTAGAAATGAACGGCGCTGTCACTGTTCTTATTGTAATACAACTGATTAGGAAGATGAGTATCATTTTATACTTTTTTGTCCTTGTTATGATAACATCAGAAAAATACATCAAACGTTTTTACTATATTATACAAAGCGTTTAAAGATTTATAGATCTTTTAAATACAAATAATAAAAAAAACTTAGCTCTTTATATATCAATTTTGCCCTATCGCATAGAACTTTCTGACCAAGTTTAACCAATCATCCTATAAAGTTTGCAGACTGTTATTGATAATTAGATATCAAAATATAACTTTTTCAAAGTTGGGTTACTGTGACCCTAAAAACAATAAGAGATCATCTACAGGTTGCATGCAAACTTCTGAGCAAGTTTCAGAGAGATGGATACCACTTTATCCCCCGGTGGGGGAATAACAATTGTTAGTTATCGGATAATGCAATTACTCAATCAGTGTTTCAATTATTGTCTCAATCTACATGTATTTTCAAATTAAATACTGCTGGATCAGGCTTGTCATAAAACTAACCAGAGGTGCCATCCATGTCTATTCAGCTTGGTTATGACTACTGAAGAAATATGGTTCTAAAAGTGAAAAGTCAAATACTGCAATTTATTTTAAAGAACCTATAGCTCTCAGGATACTGGGCCGATTCAGTCAATTATTGGACCAAGATGAGATGTTTTGGCCAAAAATATTTTGCCAGGTTTAAATAGTTGCAAGTTGTAACTGCTGAAGGTATTTTAATATTGTCTGGCAGACTGATTGCCGTAGTTCCACAGCAGGCCAATGTACTAGGGTATTTAATGGCACAATGAATTTCTTAAATGAGTGAAAGGGGAATGCTCAAGTTATAAACATAAAACATGTGACAATTCTAGCTTTTGCAATTGTGCCATTAGTATGATTACAGGAGTTAACACTTCCTGTAGTTTCAAATGACAACTAAGCAGAAACAAACATGTGATCTATTCACTGTCCACATATGCAATATAACTAGCACACTATTACTGGTATACTTCATTTTTTAAAGATAAAACTATCGGGTATGTATGACTGATTCACAAACTTTTGTAGGGTATTGTTATACACATTAAGTCTGGGGCAATTTCTCACTTTTATTTTAGCCATATAACAAACAATCATACAAACAATCACTGTATTATTTATATCCCCGATACACACGGATAGCCCTTTTGGCCATTGGTTTTAGAGAACTTAGGCCATCTGAAAATAGGATAGGTAACACATTACTAAATGTTGAAGTAATCAAGAGTTACTTCCCATTCAAAATGGCAATCTGAAAGTAAAGTGACTACCGTAGAATATTCGATAATAAGCTTTCATTTATCGTCCTTTTTCTTCTTAGGTTGGCCCTTTAACGATGGCCACAGGTAAATAAGATTTCTACATGTTAAAAGTATCTAGTATGATGGTTTTCCGAAAGACTCGTGACAATTTTCCCTTTTTTCCTTTACTAAGTCACGTATAGATGGCCACAGGGAAGTTGTATCTAATTGTGCAAGGAAAGACAAACGACAGTATTCTGAAAGTAAAGCGACTACCGTAGAATATTTATTTATATAAGCTTTCATTTCTCATCCTCTATCTTGTCGGGTTGGCCCTTTAACGATGGCCACAGGTAAATAAGATTTCTACATGTTCAAAGTAACCAGTATGATGGTTTTCCGAAAGACTCGTCACAACTTCCCTTCATTCCTTTACTTAGTCTTTTATAGATGGCCATAGGTAAGTAAAAGACCAAAAGAAAATTTTCCATACTCTTTTTTTCTGTTATCCTTTGCATGTACTGTCAATTGATATGACCATAATTATTCATACATGTTTGTTACTTGTTTATTGCATGTTTTAATTATGTGTTGCCATGCAAATGTACATTTTACCCTGAAATTAATATAGGGCCTATCTAGCCGTACTAATTGTGCGCGAGGGCTTTTTGCTATATACGACGGCCGCCCTTCGCACAGTACATCTATGTAATACCAGTTTGTAAAATCGGTCGGTCTTGCAGTCGAATTTTTGAGGCTAGGGCCTATCTATATATAATTTCGTTCTTTATACACTTCTCCCAAGGCCCGCACTATGCCTTCCACGAAGCGCATAATACTAGATGAGGTTAAATAACACTAATAGATTTTATTTTCATATGGCCACAGCAGTTATTTTTCGGATGGCCAAAAGGAATATTCGCATTTTCTACACTGGTATACCTGAAAGACAAAATATACCAATCTTAATTAAGTTTCATGTTGCAAAAAAACTATTTGTCTCTTCCAGTCTTTATCACAGAAGTCTAGTTTAATATACTAATTTATTTTAGCTCGATTGTGATGAAAGCTTGAAGTTTATCAAGTCACTCTCTAGTCTGCTTCCTGGAAAAACCAGAAGTTAAAATGCACAATGTTTCTAATGACAGCAATTTCTTAGTATTTATTGGTCAAATATAAATTTTATATGAATTCATATTACATGTAGTTTGATAACAAAGAAAGTTTTCTGAGTTTTTCAATGGATGCTCTCAAACACAGTGCAGATATTTTCATGTTAACATGACAGAGGCAGTGGATTCATGTTAACATGACAGAGGCAGTGGATTTTTCATGGCTGCTACCACGGACCTATATACACATATGTGGTATCACTCTCTTACACTATCGGCTATCATTACATTCACCTCTGTCATAGGATCGGACTACTTTCGGCTTCAAATGACTTTTTACTTTTTAGTCACGTGATAATGGTAGTTCAAAATGGCTTCTACACCGTTGAAAACAACAGAAGTAACATGTTTTATATGTTGCGTTAGCAATTCTAGATGCTATAAATTGAGTAGCAGGAAAGCTGAGTCAGACGGGTTTTGTAACAAATTAAGAACGTTGTTAGACGATGTATCGTTATTGTCAATGCTATCTGAATTAGAGCATACCTGCATTTGTCGAAAATGTTATACTAAAATTACACAGACATATGACTTTATCGTACAGCTTAGAACGTCTGCAGTAAAATACGTTGCAGGAGGGTCAGTAAGGGTAAAGAGATGCGCCCTATCTCCATTGACACCGAAGTCAATCAATATTCAGTCATGCAAACCAATTTCTAAATCCAGAAAACAGTAACTGTTGAAACTTGAGTCTCCAAAGAAGAATGTTAATGTTACAAATGAAAATTCAGCTAAGTTTATTAACATTGATGAATATGTAGATGAAACGATAGAGCTAGATCATGGATACAGCAAACCAATTGTTCTGAATGGGCCAGACACTAATCCAGTAATTTGTTCTTTAGAAAGTATTTTCAGTGAATTTATCATGTTTATACACTTAAAAGACGACAAGCATATGGATAAAGAAATGTCTGTCCTTAAAGATCTAAGGTTAAAGGCATCAACTTTAACTTCCAGAACAGCTATTTTTGGATCTGTATTATTTAAATACAGGGACATAAACAAGCTGGAAGACAATGCATCCCATTTTCTGGATGAAATCATTGATGAGATGATTCAGAGGTAAAACCATTTAATGACAAAATTTGTTTGCTTATGTCTCTTATTTCGCCCTTGTAGTTCAGAAGTAGAATACTTCTTGTTCATACTGGAAGAGACCTGGGTTCAAATCCCAGCAGGGGCTTTATTTGGAGACTAACGTCTTTGGAGACCAAACTGAAATTCTGTGTCTTCATTTAAGAGAGTTTATAGCTTGTATGTAGTCAATCCAAGAATAGCATACACATGTATAATTATTATAACTTAAAGAGGTACACCTTAAAACCGGTATCAAGTGGTTTCACCCCCTAGTTGTTTCAGCCCTAGTCATTTCACCTCCTAGTCATTTCACCCCCTAATATACTGATTAAGTATGTGTGAAATGTTCTATTGTTATATTAATTGATATGATTGCCAAAGGTGTTTTTCAATCACAGAGTAATCAAATATAACTATAGAATATTTAGCACATAATGTAATCAGTACATCACTAAGAAGAAATAAGATTGGATTAAAATAAATGTTTTGTTTGACTTACTGCAGTGTTTATTAAAGCATAGAAATTAATCAAAAGCATTTAATTCAGTCATATATTTATTCTATTTTTAGTAACAGTGCCCTTGACCCTAATGAATTGTAGCATGTATTACTAATTTTAAAAGTTTCTTAATTTAATTCAACATACCCTAAACATCCTTATACACATGTAATAGCCCTCTCACATATAAAAGCCTCTCTTTCTTTTTTTCTCATATTTTGTTTTAAAATGCACCGACTTTCATAATCCCAAATTAGTTTTTACAATTGAACAACCCCTTGGGGGCCGGGCATTTGTAAGGATGGGTATGAAGAACATATGTTTTGATCAATTCAAATACAATACATGTAGTATGGCATATTTTAGGGTCCCTTTTCTGCCGAAGGTAATGCTATCTGTCACAGTACCAGCTAACGAGCAGGTGGAAGCCTCCATTATTCCAGTCCTTGCTTCTGCATACAGCATTCTTATGAAGCACAAGTTACAGTATGACAACTTGTCTGCATATCATATATTGACAAGTGTCGTTGCTATTAGGGGTGGCTTAGACGAGAGAGTAAGTAGAAGCAATGCATGATGTTTAGTTTGAATTCAACTGTTCATGAATGTTATCAATCTGTTACAATATGACAATAGCATTCTAAATATCAATTCATTCTAATAAAACCTCCATTAAATTTTATAGAATACAAATGTATGTTTACTTGAAGGGTCTTTATCTCAAATTTGGGAATGTGATAGATACATGTATATAGATAGGTGGTAAATACTCTATTAATACAACAATAATTGGGAGGAATTATACCTTTCTGAATTGGTAATAAAGCCCATTACCATTACTAAATATTGATATTCCTATGAAATTACTTATGATATCAATTATACAAAAATAAGTAACACTATGTATGAATAATCATCAGATATCCATGTTTGATTGTCTGAGTTCAATGATATTATGAAGTTGTTGTCATACATTTACAAAATACAAAATTCATGCAAAACATGCTAGGTCATAATACCATTATGTCAGCTTAATTGACATGAATGAAGAGCAGTTTGTTTCTTTTTTTTTTGTCAAAATAAAACTGAAACATGAAATGAAATATTATTTAGATGTAAAAATACAAATGCATGTACATTTAGTATTAAAACAAATATGCTTAAGTTCTTCAATATACAGAAATAAATTGGAAGGTACCATGTAACCTGGCATATTTGTTACTGAACTTTTGAATTTTTAGTTACAGTTTTATATTTTAGAGTGCTTCTGTTAAACAAAATTTTGCTTAATGCTGTTCATTATTTCGGTTTTCTTCCAGTTTCAATATCAAAACCCTCCCATCCACCTGTTTTGGAGAGTCATGGTCATAGCCACATATAAGTAAGTTACATAGATTTAAAATGAAATGAACAGTTCATCAGGGTGGTAAAACTGTTTTACTGTCTTTTATATCTTTGACTCTTTTAAATAGCAATATTATTATACATTATATACACTATTCATCCTGATTAACACACTTATTTTAGATTCATAAGTTTATCTAGGCAAACATGATAAATATTCTTACTCAACATCATTATGAACATGTATTATGAGCATTTATAAGTAATAAATTTCCAATTAACTTTATTGTGATTCTTGGAAATTCCAGGCACAAACAAGGTTCAACCACCTTGGACTTATGCTATCATGGACTGCTAGAGTGAATCTCCAGGACAGCATTCAGACAGTGTCTGAAAACTCATTACTGGCAACTTGAAACAAAACCCACTGATAAAAATAACTGGTAAGACTTACTATATTCATGGTATGATGGAAAGACAAGAAAGTACTAAAATTATGTGCCAAACAAATACTGCATTAAAAAAAAATCCCTTGATACATGACAGACACACAGACAGACATGTCTGACAGTCAGTGAGTTTAAATGTGTGGACATAAAATTACTTCAGTTCCTAAGTGGAGTAAGTGTATTTCATAAATTTGTAAGTACATGTAAGTGTGCAATATGTAAACTTTAATTAGATTATATGATTGCAGGAGACAACTTGGATATATATGTCAAGACATCTCACCTAAGTAAAGAGAGAAGAAACAGAAACATGCACATGTTCACCAGTAACATCATATTCAGCAGAGTTGCTACTATTGATATGAGTACTTCTGTCCCACATATTGACATCACAAAATTGACATGTGAAAGTTTCATCATGACTGAAATTGAAAAAGGCAAAGTTCTTAGAAGCGTACAGTGTGCTACTGGCTAGAATCCTTTGTACAGTCCCTGCTTTTGAGCAGTTCAGAAAGCTGGTACCTGATCATTTGCCACATGAATTCAGCCAGAAAATGTCCAGCAAGTCTGTTGTATATCCACTACAGATCATGATGAAGAATGAGTCCAAGCATGAAGACTGTTTGGCTATCATGGACAGCTATGAAGAGGAGCTGATTAGCCTTTATACTCGAGCATTTGGTAAATTATGTTAATCTCTCCAACACAGACGTGCACGCACACACCAACGTATACACGCACACACACACATGTACCAACTTGCAAGTTTCAAGTTTTTTCTGACACATCTTCCCCTTAAACAGCCATAAGGATCTTGTAAACAACACCATATAGCTGTGTTTCCTCAGTACATCTAGTTTTATGACAGCTTCATTTCACAAACTTTGGTTTGAATATTATGTTAAATAAGTTATTGACTTCTGTTAAATGCATTGATTATTAAGTGTACATTAAAGTTTGCTTTGCTTCAGCCTACCTAGTGAATTATGAAATAACATCGGTTTCAGCGGTATTCATCGTTTAATAAACAATGATTTGGAGTACTGATACCCAGTAATTAGCCACGAAGCATTCTGGAGCTGATGTCTCTTATTTCGCCCTTGTAGTTCAGAAGTAGAATACTTCCTGTTCATACTGGAAGAGACCTGGGTTCAAATCCCAGCAGGGGCTTTATTTGGAGACTGACGCCTTTGGAGACCAAACTGAAATTCTGTGTCTTCATTTCTGCGTTGTTTATGGTTTAATATAACACTATTTTCCTACTCTTAATATATAGAGACAATATTGTGAGTCATGTTAGAATCCATGTTAACAAACTCTACTGAACTTATTTTAGGTAATACTGACATACTCAGAAAGTATGGCGTGCCTGTTGGTGGGGACCAGTTGACAAGGGTGCGTCTTCAAGAAGCTAAAAACTTGAGAACTTTATCTGTCACACCAGAAAAACGATATGATGACTTACATCCTATTGTGTGTGAGATGTGACATTCTAAGCAAGACTTCCTTGAGGTTGGTTTTACTTGTATTCAGTAGCAGGTGAAAGTTAAAAAAACTCACATATATATCATAAAAGTAATAGAAATGCTACTACACATGTACTGTAAAGTGACACATTAATTGTAAGATTGGTTTATTTTTTGTTTCTCAAGCTCAGTTTGTAATTGCATGCCACAAATTTATATATGCAAATTATGTCACTGTGTTAAGAAAACAGGATAGGCTATTTCTCTTTATTTATAGAAATGCTACAAGAAATAGTTTAAAGCAGAGCTTAGCCCTGGCACCCTAAATCACTTCAAAACCATTCTTCATCGGACTGATGTCAATGGAAAAGTTAAAGGTCGTTTTCAACCACATTTTGAATTGCTTATGTTGGTTGGTGAATGTATGCAGGTAGAACAGTTTATAGAATTCCTTAGATAGTCAACCCCATCACAACTTGCTGAACGATCTATCACAAAAGTCTGAGGAAGACCAAAAGGTTCAATTTATGAAACTTGTTCGGGAGTTCATGGTTCATTACCGATATGGAATGGTGGACAGCCCAGCAAAAATAATGATGGCAAACAACACAGGAACAGCCAAAACCATGTATGTAGTGAAGTCTGAACCCGATGAGTTATACAACTACTCTGTACAATTGTGCCATTGGTATCTACATATCAGTGAACTGCATGACACAGCAAAAGAAGGTGACTTAAACAGGACAATTCTTAATTGCCAGTACTCATTGCCTTTTTTCTATTCACATTCAAAACTAAGTAAATATTTATTTGAAAATGTGGACTATTTGCTCAAATGTAAGTTCCTGTTATCTCCTTTAGATAAGATTCGTGTTCTTTAAGGGTCTTATGTCAATGTCAAAGGAGGAAGAGGTCAGAATGTTGAAAGTGATCTGAGTCTGACACAAGAACATTCTGTTTGTAACCAAAAAGCTTTGATAAAAATCTCTAGGTGCTAATAAAAGTGAAAAGGCTATCAGTAGGGTCACAGGTTCTGCAGACACAATATCAGATATTTGCTCAAAATTAGACGAAAGCTTTCACATTAAACCAAAAAGTGGACACCATAGCAAACTCTTGAATGAATCATATCAAAAATTAGTTTAAAAAACATTAAGAAAAATAAGACCTTTTCACTTCACACCAGGCAGAAAGTGTCCAGGTTTCACAAACATTAACTCTGTTCCAATCAGTGTAGACCAAGCTCAACTTATGAAAGAAAGACTGAACCAGATTATTACGAGACTCACTAGAGGATTGCATGTAGTTGTTGAGGAAGGTGCAAATGATAATGATATCATATAAGTAATTCTAGGAATTGTTTTAGGCAAGTGGTTTATAATAATAATAATAGTAATGATAATAATGTCTTTATTTAAAGAAGCTAACTCATTAAGCATACGTACATAAAGCAACATATTTCTTATCTACCATGAGGCCTTCTATTAACAATAATAATACACACACATACACTCTGACTCACATACACTCTGACTCACATACACACTAAAAATATTGAGCAGAACTTCATTATCATATTATACAATCATTTACTGAGTAGTATATATACTTCTTTTATTAATTTATAATAATGACTCGTGCACTGTCAAGGATGGGATATCATCGTATAAATTTGACAAAAGTAAGATATGTAATTACAATTACTTCTATTGCAAAGTTATTTGAGCAAATAGTCCACATTTTCACTAGTTTATGATGCTGACAGTATACAAGAAATTCTTTCAGTATTGTAACAAGACCTTTCACTGAATGTGAATACTGTGTTTATTAATGTTTATAGAAGCATGTCCGATTCTATGTACTATGTACATGTACATATAGTATTTTAATGAATGCTGTGCTTTGTCCTTGAATTTTTCTTTTATTGTTTATAAAGCAGGAATGGGGTAATGGATAATGGTAATGGGCATTATTATTTTTTCAGTAATGGAGTGTAATGGGTAATGGAGCTATTTTCTCATTACATGTAATGGTAATGCAATGCATTATTTCTAAAAATGAGGGTAATGGTCAATTACTTTTCCATTACTTATCTATATATTGAGACAATCCATGCTTTTATTGTCTTTAAAACAAATGTTTTAATAAATAAATTTACCCTCTGATCACAATGTAGGTGTTGAACAGTCCATTGTTTGACAAAAAATATAAGGTGTGAAGGATAAGCTATACAACAAGTACAATGATATATATATAACCTGTGAATTGGTATAGTAAAACAAGCAGGTGTGAAGGATCAAAAGTCACATTTCAGCATTTTAATCCTAAATCCTATGCAAAATGTACCCTTATACTGTACAACACAGTATATTGTAAATTTCATGTTTTTTGTTAACAAAACTCAGGATAATTGTTCTATTAACTCAACAATAGTCTGTTCACTGTATAGCCCTGTCACTGTATAGATTAGTATATCATTGGCATCTAGTTTGGACTTTGGAGTGTAGTCAAGATGGATGCACTGAAAACCCATTTTGAGATTCCTTCTGATACATCTGGAAACTTTAAGGCCAAATGCCACCACTGCCTGACTTTTATATATACATGTATCAGTATACATTTACAATGTACATTTAGTAGTAGTTATTTACTGTATGCACTCATAACATGTGACAATTTTCAGAATAAAAGTATTGATTAGTATACTATAAACGTTCTTTAAAATGTTTAAATATAATCGTAATGGTAATGCATTATCTTCAAAATTGATGTAATGGTAATGAGGTAAATCACAATGTAATGGTAATAGTAATGAGGTAAATCACAATGTAATGGTTATGGTAATGAGGTAAATCACAATGTAATGGTAATGAGGTAAATCACAATGAGGTAAATCACAATGTAATGGTAATAGTAATGAGGTAAATCACAATGTAATGGTTATGGTAATGAGGTAAATCACAATGTAATGGTAATGGTAATGAGGTAAATCACAATGTAATGATAATGAGGTAAATCACAATGTAATGGTTATGGTAATGGGGTAAACCACAATGTAATGGTAACGGGGTAAACCACAATGTAATGGTAACGGGGTAAACCACAATGTAATGGTAATGAGGTAAATCACAATGTAATGGTTATGGTAATGGGGCAAATCACAATGTAATGGTTATGGTAATGGGGCAAATCACAATGTAATGGTAATGAGGTAAATCACAATGTAATGGTTATGGTAATGAGGTAAATCACAATGTAATGGTAATGAGGTAAATCACAATGCAATGGTAATGGTAATGAGGTAAATCACAATGTAATGGTTATAGTAATGAGGTAAATTACAATGTAATGGTAATGAGGTAAATCACAATGTAATGGTAATGAGGTAAATCACAATGTAATGGTTATGATAATGCATCACGTTACCAAGTAATCGACCCCATGTCTGTTATAAAGTCATAGTAGCACCACTTTTGACAGCTAAAAAGTTCATTTTATATGTAAATGCTTTGAGAGGTATAAAAGCTATAAATAAATGGCAAAACATTTATTAAAGGAATATAATCATGTTTCAGAGGTAAATATGATTATTATTTAAAGCTGCTCCTTCACAAAAAAATGTATCCCACCAAAATAATAATATGTTCAAATACAAAACAAAACAGAAAACATTTGAATCAATTACACATGTGAAAATCAATACAGCACTCTCTTGAAAACCATCAAAATGTTTTTATTGAGATTTCAAAAGCCGTAGCTAATTATATAAAGATAAATGAATACTTTACATGAATTTATACTGGAATATTTTTCATTTGAGGATTTGTAATAAAAAAATGTTAATTTAAGACAGTTAAGAACAATGTTCATTTGTTCCATCAAAATTTGTCAGTGAGCAACTTTATCCAAAAAAAATGTATCAGTCAATTGTTTGCATATATACATGTAGCATTTATCAATACTGCATGTTATTTTTCTAAAACAGTATGTTATAGCAGTGTTGGCATATAATAATGTTTAAGAGATTATGTAGTTAATGTATGCACAAAATGTAATGATATTAAGCAACAGAACAAACAAATTATAATGATAAGAATTGAACTATGAAACAATGATTAAAAAAGTCTTCTTTTTCCTAAAATGTATCTAGTAATTTGTGTGAAAAGTTGAAAACACTTCAGGGATTTTGTCTGTTTAATATCACATAGATCCAATTACTTCTATTGCAAAGAATACACTTATACAAATATAAACTAATTGAAAATTTCAATTTGACTTACTACTCATATTATGCAACCTCAGAATTTACAAGATTCCGCTTTGAGGGACAATCAAATTGAAACTAGACATAGTTTTGAACTGCACAAATAACACCACTTGCCATGTCAATATTCAATGAATTTTATTCTATCAATGTTAATATGAAAAACTACACCAAGTATTAAGTATTGAGGATTAGTTATAAAAACTGTTAATTTAAGACATTTTTAAGAACAATATTGTTTCATCAAAATCTGTAAAGACTGGAACTATGTAAACAAGAGCTGTCAGTAGGACAGCGCGCTCGACTTTTTTAGTGCTTGCCAATAAAACAAAACTTTGACAGTTAAGGGCACACAAGAATTTAACTAGGAATTTCTAAGTACAAATCAAGATACATTTTCACAGAGTTATCTTCTCTTGCTTACAGATAGGTCTCATGATGGTACATAAGTACTCCAACTTTCAAAGTAATATCTCAAATGGTTAAGTCAACAAGTGGACAAGAATGAAAATTTTAACTAAGTTTCTAAGTCAAAAAGGGCCATAATTCATATAAAATCCTTCACAGAATTACCTTCTCCTGCCCGTGTTTTGGGATCATGATGGTAAACAAGTAATATAACTTTCAAAGTAATATCTGGAACGGTTTAGTCAAAAAGTGGACTGGTACGAAAAACTTAACCCAGATTCTAAGTCGATAAAGGGCCTTAATTTTTAAAACAAATCCCTGACAGAGTTACCTTCTCTTGCTTACAGATGGGGTAATGATGTAAACAAGCATTCAAAGATTCAAAGCAATATCTCAAAGGGTTAAGGCAATAAGTGGATTTTACCCATATTCAATGTATTTTCTAAGTAAAAAGGGGCATAATTCTGTTCAAAACCTTGACAGAGTTATGTACTCTTGTCTGTTGATGTCGGTCATGATGGTAAACAAGTATGGTAAGTTTCAAAGCAATACCTCCAATGGTTTGGAAATAAAGTGAGGTGGTACGAAAAACTTAACCAAGCTCAATACACTTTCTAAGTCAAAAAAGGGCCATAATTCTGTCAAAAACCATGACAGAGTTATGTACTCTTGTCTGTAGATGGAGGTTATGATGGTAAACAAGTATGGTAAGTTTCAAAGCCATACCTCTAATACTTTTGAAATAAAGTGGGGTGGTACGAAAAACTTAACCAAGGTGTGACGCCAACGCCGACGCCGACGCAGACGCCGACGCCGGGGCGAGTAGGATAGCTCCCCTTTTCATAGAAAAGTCGAGCTAAAAACTAAAATAGAGTTATGGTTCTTGTACTCTGCACTATCTTTTATTGTGCATGACCATTGTACATGTATGAATTTTTATTGAATTCCATCCTGTTGTATAAGTAACGCTTTAAAAATTGGCAACATCTCTGTTATTACATGTAGTCAAAATGGAGTTATGAGAAAGTTCATTGTAAACATTGTCATACATGTTAAAAAAGGTACAGTTCATACTATATAATTATGCACTTAATCAAAAGTCATTTTTCAATACCTGTACCATTATTTCATAAAACAGCTTTCCATCATTTAAAAAATGTTTTTATATTGAACCAACAGTCTACCAGTATAAAACACTATCACTTATTACTTGGTGCTTGTAGTTGATCATATTATGAATACTTTGATGTACATGTATGTTTGTATGTAATACATTACATAAAAGAATGATATACATGTAATTATATTTGTTAAATACATGTATTAACAAAGATTGAACTGTTGTTGTTTGAATTCACAGTTTCTGAGTGTTGCTTTATAATTTCATCTTAAGTAACAAACACTCTTCACAGGTACATGATGTCTTGCAGAAGGAACAACATTTGCACCTACAATACTTTTGTCCTTTTCATAACCAAATACAAAAAGAAGTTGGTTTCTTAGGCAAGAGGTATCATTTGTACAGTACCAAATTATATCTTCATTTATCCCAGGAAGATTTCTGGCTATGTTCCTGGCATTGTAATGCAAAGTAGCTTTTGAAGGCTGGCCACAACGACCTGCTCTACCGATCTCTTGAAATTATTGAGCAATATTTCTTGGAGGGCAAGCATGGACAACTCTTGTTACATTCTTGGGATCAAATCCCATTCCTAATATTGATGTGGTTAACACAAGCCTGATTTGTGGATTTTCCTTTTTCAATTCATCCATCATTCTGTCAATAATGTATTGGTCTTGCACTGAACAAACTGCACTATAAAGAGCATCATCAATACTCTTTGGTTTGAATAAATTATTCAAATACATTATGCTCATATAATGTACAGGAATAAATAGCAGTGTTACAGGAAACCTTTCTTTATCTTCATACAATTTATCACAAATTTCATGGGTTACTTATTCATAAACTTCCTCCACATCTGAAGAACTTCCTTTCTTAAACTTTTCTAGGTATAGGTTTGGTTTGTCTGGACTGCTTTCTATGATTGAAAAATTACATAAGCTAAGTTGCTTTTGGAGTTCCTGCTTTTGTTTCACTGTCGATGTTCCACTCAAAGCCAGAAATGGTGTATCTGGAAAGAATGCCTTCAAATTCTTCAGCTCCTTAAATGCTGTTCTGAATTCTTCTCCCCTGCAATTAGGAAGGGATAAATAATTATCATTTCTAAATAAGTCATTGAAATAAATGCTTTTGTTAAGGGCAAACCCAGTTTCATCACTGTATTTCAGTTATGTAGTAGTAATTATACCCCCACCAAACAAAGTTGTATGGGGTATATATGCACAGGAATCAGTCTGTATTGGAAGATTTTAAAATAACTTTGCACAAATGTTCACCACATTTACAGTCTGTAGGCATTGTTCCTCCCTAGGCTATAACTCTAGTATTCATTGAAGAATGTTAAAGTACATTGTAACTTGGCATAAATATTCAGGGCATTGAGATCAAATGGTTAGCACCATGATCATTTCATAACATAAATACACTTTTGAGACTTGCTCAGAACTGAGACTGATTCTCTTTAGTCTGTATGCCAACTTGCTCGTATAGAGTATTTAGTATACAGGTTAAACATTGGGGATAAATAATAATATTTTAAAATATTCTATTACATGTTTTTGAAGTCATTTTAATTTTCATGAGTTTTAGGGTGTGCCTCTTTAAGTATATACATGTGTATGCAATTCTTGGATATTGACTGTACAAGCTATAAACTCTCTTAAATGAAGACACAGAATTTCAGTTTGGTCTCCAAAGACGTTAGTCTCCAAATAAAGCCCCTGCTGGGATTTGAACCCAGGTCTCTTCCAGTATGAACAGGAAGTATTCTACTTATGAACTACAAGGGCGAAATAAGAGACATCAGCTACAGAAATAAATTGAAATTCATAAATAAACTCAGAAAATAAGCAGGGCAACCCTTCGAACCCCAAAAAAGAACTTTGCATCAATGTATATAGTAGAGACTGTGATCAAGGAAATTCTCTAGATCTTCTACACCAAACTAGCATGTGTATGTTGGTTAATAGCTATTAATTGGCTAATGTTCTCTATGTTCTTGTAACACCCGACTATAAATTAAGTTTCTTTAATCTTGTAACACCCGACTATAAATTAAGTTTCTTGAATCTTGTATTATTATGTAGGTCCAGATGCACAACTGCCATGGCCAAGTGGTTAGAGTCATTGACTTGAAATCACTGTAACCTCTCATAGATTGTGGGTGATGGGTTTGATCCCTGCTACCAAGCATATATCTTTATGTGAGAAAGTTGTTCTTACAGAGGAAAGATGTATAGTACTGGTTCTAAGCCCTGGAACAATGGTTTTAAAAGTAAATTACCTGTCTGTTAAAATGACAAAAAAGTGTTTAAGTCCTACAATAACCAAGATGTGCACAATTTACATGCTCATCCATATTTCTATCATGACTCTATTTCAAATACTGGGATGGACATTATGCCCCATTTAGTTAAGAAATAAAGAATGAAAAACTAAAAATATGTTGTGATAAATTACCATTTTTCAATAATGTGGCACTCATCAATCACAACAGCATCAATGTGTTGTTGTAATTCACTCTGAAGAAGCTGTCTTCCTTTCTTGGTGTTTAACAGTGCCTTCGGATGGGACAGAACAATTTCAAATTTGCCTGGTTTAACCTGTTCCAAGCTAACATCTGACTGACAGGTGTATGACTCCTCAGTGTCACTATAATCATCATTAAATATGCCTGTTTCCACATTAGCTTGTATATCTATACGGCAACACGAAATGTTATGGTCTCAGAGGCTTTTGCATTGATCTTTCTGTATTGCATTCAAAGGGGAAATTACCAACACAACAGGCTTTTCTTGTCCTTCCCCAGAGTTTTCGGCAAAACGTGAAATATTATACTTTTGCCATAACCTACAGGTAGATTAACAATTAAATCACCCTTTCTGTTACCCAAATATAACAAAGCTTCTCTCTGTTTATCTCGAAGGAAAAAAAAATTATCATAAGAACCGACTATGTCGACTATGATGTCTTCCATTTTTGTATTAATCTAAATGTGGAAAACTACCGGAAAGTAGTACATAGCTTTTTTGTAAATAAATACTTCGTTTTTCGTAAGCCAAGTTAGAAAGAGACCCTGTTACAAGTGTAAAAGATGTGTGCTTAAACCAGTGACCACCAAGTCATTTAAAATACAGTTATCATTTTTCGTCAAAAATCTTAACATTGAGCCTGTTGCAGAGATGATAGTGAGTGTAAGGAACGGTAACTCTGCAAAGGAGATTGATGTGGTATAGGTGCCTGCTGCTACCAAGTTACAGCAGCTGCTATGTCTACTGCGGCTGTTGTGGCGTCAGTGTCTTTGCCCCAAGACATATCTCACGCTCAAGCTGGGATTTAGTTTAAACAGTATTTATTTTTCAAGTAGCCATGTACAGTACAATACATAGTATGTAATTAATAAGACAATGGCTGACGTACAAACAATTAATACATAGTAACACAGAAAAGGATTTGAAAACAAGTCTTTTTAAAGCTGGGGTTTGAACCAGGAACCTACCATAGCGGAGGTGGATGCCCCAACCACTGAGCCATCAGTGCCTCATAGTAATGAAAATTGCTTCTATGTCTGAGAGTTAATCATCAAAATACTGCATAATAGACCTTCATTACTCTGCCAGACTCAGCCAATCTGCACTTAAATTATCATCATGTGATATTACATTCAGTGAATAACAATTTAATAGAACAGAAACTTACAGTTTGGTTTTGAATTTGAATCTGACACGCAAAGCAGAATCTGAAATGAAAAACAATCTGATAAAATTCTCTATGCTTTAAATAAACCAAGGTCATGCAGTTTCATTGGAATATACAAGCTGATGGATTTTTTTTACCCAAATCTACACTTGAGCATAGAAAGCAATAACGTACATACTGTATTATTACATTCAACTAGTTCACATCACTTACTAGTAGTCTTCTAATTTTTAGACATATGGTAACCATACTGTGTACAGTGATTATGATCTGCACTGTTATCATGGTTAAACACGAGTTGTCTGTAAGACAGCACGCTCCACTATTCTCAGTGCTTGCCAATATAACAAGAGCTGTCTGTAAGACAGCACGCTCCACTATTCTCAGTGCTTGCCAATATAACAAGAGCTGTCTGTAAGACAGCACGCTCCACTATTCTCAGTGCTTGCCAATGTAACAAGAGCTGTCTGTAAGACAGCACGCTCCACTATTCTCAGTGCTTGCCAATGTAACAAGAGCTGTCTGTAAAACAGCACGCTCCACTATTCTCAGTGCTTGCCAATATAACAAGAGCTGTCTGTAAAACAGCACGCTCCACTATTCTCAGTGCTTGCCAATATAACAAGAGCTGTCTGTAAGACAGCACGCTCCACTATTCCCAGTGCTTGCCAATATAACAAGCACGCTCCACTACTCCGAGTGCTTGCCAATATAACAAGAGCTGTCTGTAAAACAGCACGCTCCACTATTCTCAGTGCTTGCCAATATAACAAGAGCTGTCTGTAAGACAGCACGCTCCACTATTCCCAGTGCTTGCCAATATAACAAGCACGCTCCACTACTCCGAGTGCTTGCCAATATAACAAGAGCTGTCTGTAAGACAGCACGCTCCACTATTCCCAGTGCTTGCCAATATAACAAGCATGCTCCACTACTCCCAGTGCTTGCCAATATAACAAGAGCTGTCTGTAAGACAGCACGCTCCACTATTCCCAGTGCTTGCCAATATAACAAGCACGCTCCACTACTCCGAGTGCTTGCCAATATAACAAGAGCTGTCTGTAAAACAGCACGCTCCACTATTCTCAGTGCTTGCCAATATAACAAGAGCTGTCTGTAAGACAGCACGCTCCACTATTCCCAGTGCTTGCCAATATAACAAGCACGCTCCACTACTCCGAGTGCTTGCCAATATAACAAGAGCTGTCTGTAAAACAGCACGCTCCACTATTCTCAGTGCTTGCCAATATAACAAGAGCTGTCTGTAAGACAGCACGCTCCACTATTCCCAGTGCTTGCCAATATAACAAGCACGCTCCACTACTCCGAGTGCTTGCCAATATAACAAGAGCTGTCTGTAAGACAGCACGCTCCACTATTCCCAGTGCTTGCCAATATAACAAGCACGCTCCACTACTCCGAGTGCTTGCCAATATAACAAGAGCTGTCTGTAAGACAGCACGCTCCACTATTCCCAGTGCTTGCCAATATAACAAGCACGCTCCACTACTCCGAGTGCTTGCCAATATAACAAGAGCTGTCTGTAAGACAGCACGCTCCACTATTCCCAGTGCTTGCCAATATAAGAAGCAGCTCCACTACTCCGAGTGCTTGCCAATATAACAAGAGCTGTCTGTAAGACAGCACGCTCCACTATTCCCAGTGCTTGCCAATATAACAAGCACGCTCCACTACTCCGAGTGCTTGACAATATAACAAGAGCTGTCTGTAAGACAGCACGCTCCACTATTCTTAGTGCTTGCCAATATAACAAGAGCTGTCTGTAAGACAGCACGCTCCACTATTCTCAGTTTCAATTCAATATCATAGGTCATTACACAGGTATGTGCATGAAAGAACCTTGCATGCAAAACTTTAACCAAGTTAAAGTGGCTGTAATAACCAGAGATGCAATGATACGGTCAAACCTGTATTTAGAAGTTATTATAATAAACTGCCTCTGTGCACCCAAAGAGGATATTGGCACAACTTATGCAGATATTGGCCCGAGGGCTTTAGCCTGAGGGACAATACCTGAATAGGTGCTGCCGTTTAATGACTTATTTATTGCATACCATTCTTACTAAACATTGATGTTAAACAAGAAGCATAATTTGAATTTCATTCTTACAAGAGTTATCTAACTTGACAGTCTTGTATTTCTGAAGACATAAATGAAATTTCAATTTAATATTATAATAAGTAGTTACTGAGATATGTGCATGAAAGTACTTTGCATATAAACCTTTAACCAAAGCTGCGACGCCAACACACAAGTGACTGTAATAACCCTCCGCATTCTTGAATAGTCAAAGCTAAAAATGACTTCATGGTATTTGAAGTTGGATGAAAAAAAAATATATATATATTACATATTTTGTCCTGGATCAAAGTCTGTGACTGGAATTTCTTTAGACTGGTCAAGTGGAAACAAATGATGGTAGGATCTGGCCAGGTGAGGTGCTGATACAAGTGTTAGACCTGAAATATACAAGAAATATAGTTATACAGAGTGATGAAACCTAGATGAAATGTTACTATTTTTGAGGGTTTAACATCTGCTTTAAAGAGTACCATATAAGGGCACTTTCAAAAAAAATGGCTAATTTTTTAAAAGTCCTCTAATTCTTTAAATATGAACAGCAATTTTGATGTTTTAGCAGTAATATGTGAGTTTTGAAAAGAAATTTACTGTGTCCAATTTTCATCGAGATAGGCCTTCCAATAAAAAAAATATTAAAAATTTCGCGCTCAAATTGTCAGGAGTGTAAGACTTTTTGTGTGACATTTTGACTGATCATTAAAGTTCAAGATTACAGTGACAGTTTAATTTTGTATGAAGCCTAAAAGAAGTAACTGTAAGTAAAACCTAATGGCGCTGACTTTACTTAAGTCCTAAACTCAGTTTATTTAGATTAATGTTACGTTCCCCCAACATCTTTACAAAAAGGCACCCCATCAAGAAAAAATTGACAGAAATGACACATGTTTGTTAAAGGAAAGAATACAGCTTATTCAATACTTTATGATTTGTTGGTTTAAAGTAGTCTGGATATAGATATAAGACTATTCAGTTCATGTAAGTTGTACATTTTAAAATATAACGGTTTGCAAATGTATAATGGCCAGATGTGTTACATGACCCCAAAAAGTAAGGAGTGTAAGATTTTGACTTAAACAGCACCCATCTCAGCAATTCATTAAAAGGAATAAATCCTTCACCTATTTTTAAGTACATTTGTTCATAAAGTTTCCATGAAAGGTCAATCAAATACATACAAATTACGCTTGTGATTTACAGGTGTCTTTTTGAAATGTAAGGAGTGTAAGATTTATTTCCTAGATGCTTGTGACCTTGTATTTCTGTATCTATTTTCTAGAAACCTCTGCAGGTAATTCCAGTTTTGCCTACTGGGCCTTAGCAGAACTTATTTGAATATTGTAAATATTGAAGAAGGTATAATTTAAGACAACATTGTAAATATATATAATTACTTAGTTTGTAAGCTTGCATAATTTTATGATTAGTAATGATTTAGCACAAAGTCTTTTAGAAGAAGCTTAGTTTAATCAATGATTCTTGATTTAGAGAGTACAATAAAGTACCATTTTAATTCATGTTAGTGCTTGAATATAATTTTGTAAAAACGTTAAAATCTTACACTCCTTACATTATATTGTAATGAGCCACACCGAAACTGTAATGTTGTGCATGAACATGATTTCATACATCATATCAATATTTGCATGAATTCTGCTCATTTGGGCTCTTTCTTAAACATATTTATAATTACTTTTGATTAAAAATAGATTGCATAGATAGTTAAATACTGTGTACATATATAGCAAAAGGGTGCTGAATTCAAGCTCATGTACAAACTCATTATAATGCGATGGCTGCATCAACCATTTGATTGGTTTTGAACTTCCTCTGTATGAATCTATATAATTTTTATCATAATTATCAGATCTAAAAATCTGTATAAAAGAAAACTATTGTAAATGGTTAAAATGTATGATAAATAATTATTAATAACACGGCAATGTCCAATATTACAAACAAGAACATTGTTGGAACTGGTCAGTGTGTGCTCCCCGAACCGGGTTTAGCAATTCAAATGTTTATATTGGCAAAAACTGCCTATATATAAAACAGCTAGTTGAAAGTAACAAAGGTCCATAACTCTGCTATAAATAAGCAGATGGTATTTGTAGTCATCAATCATTGTTTGCATTCCTGCAAAGTTTAAACAAAATTTAACAAACCATGCACTAACCAAGATAATTATGGGTCTGGATGGCAAAAATGCATGTGTAAAACAGCTATTTGAAAATAACAAAGAGCCATAACTCAGCTATTAATAAACAGAATGTAGCAGTACTTTGGTGTGCATCCTTTGCCCAGTCATACATAATTATATTCACACAGAGTTTCAAGGAAACCAGTCAGTACCAAGATACAGCTCCAAAAAAAATATCTTTATAAAACGGCTATTTAAAAGTAACAAAGGGCCATAGCTCTGCTATAAATAGCAGGATTGTGCATTCCCCTACCTAAAAATTGATTCCTGCCAAGTTTCAATAAAATCTTACCAACCGGTGAGAACCAATATATGGCTCCAGAATGAAAAACTTGTGTGAGGGACAGAAGGATGGATGACAACATCAAAACAATATCTCTCTGCCTTCAGCTAGGGTTAACAAAAGAAATAACCTATCAGTGACCAAGCAATTCTGTGTAAGGAAGGGAGCTCAGGCAGTTAATAAAGTATTTCCAATAAATCCAAATGAATGGGCTGAAACGGTCACTCATAATCTAAAATGTTTCACCAAGAAGAAAGTTGAAACAAGAACTAAGTCGTTCTTGTAAGAGTATACCCAACACAATAAACTGCATGATAGGCAGTAAAAGCAGTCATTTGATTGCATTCTACTGTTTCTGTTTCCTGTTATGAACTGTTCTTATTTTGGTTTTGAGCTTTCTGTACATTGATTACATTAAGTAACATATTGTCTGTCGTTATTTTGAGCTGTATTAAAGCAAGCATGTAAAAATGGGTTCCATGCTAGAAAGAGAGATTATTTGGTTGTCATAGCCCTCAAATAATTCAATTGATGTTACACACATAGAGATAGCTATTATAATATACATGCTGTTTGTACAAATACATGTTTTTTGCATTCTAAATGCCACAGAAACACACACAGAGATAGCTATTATAATATACATGCTGTTTGTACAAATACATGTTTTTTGCATTCTAAATGCCACAGAAACACACATAGAGATAGCTATTATAATATACATGCTGTTTGTACAAATACATGTTTTTTGCATTCTAAATGCCACAGAAACACACATAGAGATAGCTATTATAATATACATGCTGTTTGTACAAATACATGTTTTTTGCATTCTAAATGCCACAGAAACACACATAGAGATAGCTATTATAATATACATGCTGTTTGTACAAATACATGTTTTTTGCACTCTAAATGCCACA
>JAFMSR010000004.1:3511230-3676230 GCA_022818135.1 Saxidomus purpurata
AAGATATCGGAAATATCATTTACTTGTGAAATAGTAGTTGCGCCTCTTTCAGAGGTTAAAGAAAGTAAACAGTAATAATGAGTATCTTTGAACATTTGAGTGATAACATTTACTAATACTGATTCTTATTCTGACCAACAGACTTAGTGTTTCATAATTATATTCTTAACTTGTTTTTTATGTGAAAAAAAATATTGTACATAGGCAAAGTGTCTGAACATTAATTAAATGAACATTGTAATTGTTTTGAAAGCACGTACCTGCTGATGTCCTTTCAAAACCCACGATAGCTATCAACGCAAAGAGAACAATATATAATGCCTTTGACATTTTGTGAGAATTCAGTGATTCTAAAACTCCACGTGTTTGTGACTGACCATTTATGAACTAATGGGACATGATAAACATGGTTAAATAGCCATCGGAAGGTTAACTATCACATGATTAATAATATCTGCTCACTACCAGCCGTTGCAGAATTGCATTTTCCTACAACACATGTACACACATAATAAAACCTGAGTAAAGATAACATTCAATGTTTCAATAATTTAGTTCAGTTAGTCTCCTATAACTATCTGTAAATTGCTTACTTATAAATATGATTCTGATATTTGAAATATGTCTTCGAAAAGGGACTTGAGTGATAATAAAACTAAATCTGCTACATGTATATACCTATATCTCAGGTACCTGGGATGAACTCCGCTATATACCTATATCTTAGGTACCTGGGATGATATCCGCTATATACCTATATCTCAGGTACCTGGGATAATATCCGCTATATACTTATATCTTAGGTACCTGGGATGAACTCCGCTATAAACCTTAATCTCAGGTACCTTGGATGATATCCGCTATATTCCTATATTTCAGGTACCTGGGATTTAACTCTGCTATAAACCTATATCTTAGGTACCTGGGATGATATCTGCTATATAGAGGTCCTATTATTTGGGGGCAGCTGGCCTTTAGGCGATATTGCCATACTTGCTAATACCCAGGGTACGCTGGGACGATCACCCGCTACGTAAAACTATAGCTAATGGTCTTCCGGATGAGACCTAAAACCGAGGTCAGATGTATCGATGCTGTACACTGGCCATATTTAAGGATCGGGGGGGGGGGGGGGGTTGTCTCTTGAGCAGGACATGCTATGTTTATTGAACTTTAAATAACTAAATTCTTCTATGGGCGTTGGTCATGTGGAATGGTACGAACGATAAAACTCTGAAATGCATATATACTAATTGTTTGATTTGATTTATGTAAGTCCGAGACCCAAGCTCGGACTGTTGAGACCTCCGGGAACCTATACTAGAACGACAATAAGCCCGCGTTTATCGTGAGGTTGGAGTTACAATAATGCTTGTTTTCATAAATCTTAAAAACAGTGACATTGTGCTTGTCATGTCAGCTACAAGTAATACATTCATTCTTTAAATACTGACACCACGCTAGAATCTTCGTCAACAGAGCGGAATTTCGATCAAAACAATCTGACCGTAATGTTAACTGAGCTAGATCTGAGAAAGGTTGCACGTGCAATGAATATTCACGTACTATCTACTGCACCGCACCAATTTCAGATGTGTTGAAACTTAAAACTGACCAGAAACACTTTCCACTAGCGTTCCTACATTGTTTAGTTTGTATGCCGATTTACCTTTTGCTAGGTATATCACACATAAACCGACTATAGCGGACCACCGTGCCGATCTAGTGTACATTTCTGTCTAGTAATTATTCATCACTCGTAGATATTACCAGAGGCACTGTGTCGTAAATCACTTTGAACACTTTTTGGCACAAGGGTTAACTATGTCGTTACCATATGTTTATTCCACGCGTTTATGAGTTAACCAAGTTTGGTAAATACCGTTTCAATGTTTGTACATATCAACATCTGTTACATGATTTATATTATCCACAGGCATTTTTATTCTCCAGGATAGGTAAAATGTATAAAACTGAACGGAAAAAATGAATTTCGTTTATTTCAATGTGAAAATCACGGCCCGTGATATTTTAGCACTTGGTTTTGAATTGCAGTGTTTCAAATAAATGTATCCAACTAAAAGACTAAAAGTAATTAAATTGTTCTACAGCAGTTACTTGACTCTACACGAGTTTCTTTAATCACTATTGCTCTATGAGATACCTATTTCCGCGCATTTTCCGGTTATAGCTAATCGAATCCTTTACCGCTTATCTCTCATCGCTGTCGGACTATTTTACGTAAATTATAGAAGCATCCAGTACATCATAAAAAAATCGAAAAATTACTATTACATTGTTATTTTTGAAATAAACATAGCGTTGTGTGTACTATTCATTTTCTTAGTAAGATCATTTTATATAAATCTATACCAGTATCAGATTTGAAATAGAAGTCGAGAAAAAGTTTTTTTTCATTTTTTTCATCTCGATCCTGTTTTCACATTTATTGTATCTTACTTGTGTGATATGATATGTACGCAAAACTGAAGAGTCCAGGCAATCACTTTTTATAGTAGTATCGTCAGTTTAAAAGTAAATACAATTATTGGCATTGAAATTTTGAATACTCATCATTGACTCATGCCACTTGCGTAAAACTGAAGTTCCCAATTTATAAGAATTGATTTTATATATAGCTATTTGATTAGACTGTTATTTATTGTATAATATTGATTCAAAGTGTTTGTTGTTTTATTGATTAAATGCAGATGTTAACAGGGAAATATTTTTTAATTGTTTTGTGTAGCGGAAAAAAGAGTGCTTATGCTCAAGTACATGTAAATCATACTCGCAATATACGGAATAGGATAGAATAATGTAACGATCAAGAATCACTCTTGCCCCTGTGATGAAAATGCAATGAAAACGATGAGAAAATAAAACTACCATGTTCATTGAGCTGTCGATAAGGAATTCCAACCCTCGGGTTGAGATACTACCAAAAAAATTCCACAGAGCCCCGTTTTTTCTTTTGACGTTTCTCAACCCTCGGGTGGGATTTGCTTATCCGCAACTCTTGGACATGGCAGATTCACTTGGTTCATTTGCTCACATCTTTCTATTTCACGAAAGGTATATGAATTTGACATATTTCTAATAATCTAAATACCTTGAACACAGCTGATAAAACCTAAGTAGAAGATGTGACATTAGTAGTTGCATCTATATATATGTAGTTGTATATTGCGGCTATATCAATGTTTTAAGTTTTGGAATGAAACTGTCTAAGTAACGTCTTCGAATACATTTGTTATTTGAGTATACATGTGATAAATACATTGCGTTCTTAATGACTGAATGCAGTTTAATTTCGAAAGAAGAATATGTCATGAAAATAAATATATCACTTAATTATTTACCGATCGACTTAGAGATGCGTTAATTATTTGTAGCGATAGGAAATAGATGCGAAATGATATTTTCGAAGTATTTGTTTCTAAGAGACCGGCCGAGATACAATAAATACTCTTGTATAAATAAATGTATTAACAAAAAATGCATTTTAAAAATGCTTATACACACACCGTGAATCATACAGCAACTAAAATATTACAAATCAAAATTTGTCATAGACCTATCTTCGCTCTGCATTTATTTATACATATTTTTTCTGTTCCCTGATCTTATAGCTCGTCATCGTCACACCTGTGAAAAAATAATGAGCGATTAAATGATGATATTCAATAAATACCTCCGTTTTATCGATAACACAAACATAAATACGCTTTTAATAGCAATTGAAAATTAAGGCAATTGTAAAATATGAATATCTGTTGCCAATATTCAGTTCTTGTCGGATTCAAAAATATTTAATATCTCATATGTTTTACAAAATACAACCCTATTTTAATGGAATCATATTCTTTTAAAAAGATATACCAAAATGCTTGAAAAAAAAAAATCAAATGAAATTCTCAAGCTCTATGTCATTTATTTGCGTGTGTTTTCATTTATTTGCTTAACTTCACAATCCTGTTTTACTATTACGATAGATGGCATGCTGATGCTAGGCATGTACCGTCCTATTTACACAGCATGCAGCCATTGGTTAAGCACTTACCAGATCTAACAGTGTGTCCTACTCGAGCTCCTGACTTCATGATAGTGTAACTGTTTTGTCGTCTTTTGAATTCGAAATCTGAACTTTATTCCACTCGTATCTCTTTTTCCCATTTTGGTGGCTTCATCTTGGCCATATAAGTCGACATTATCATAACCACTATCTAATATAAACATACATTTGTCCATCTAGCTAACTATTGTAAGTATTCTTCATATTATGCTCAATATATCAAGGATGAGAGACTTGCATAGAATAAGAAATTGAACGCTAACTATAACAGTTATCGCAAACATACTGTACTTTTTAGATTATGTCATCCGCAAAGTCTGAATACTAAAGCTGCATGAAAATCGGTTAATGTCGTTAAGCTACAAATAATACCTGTATAATTCAATTTGTCTTTCTTGTAAAAATAGAAGGAACAGATAATTCATAAAAATCACTATTCACATGTAAAAGTTGATTGAATAATGGAAAATTATTGGTCACGATGTAATACATGTTTCACGTTATTATCTCAGCGAGTGGAAACCAAAAGGGATATTTTCAAAGGTTGTGTAGTCACGAGTGAAAATAACTAGTTCTGGTGTTCAAGAGTGAAATTTTCGTGCTATCACCTCGATACCAACACTGTTTCTATTAATTATATGTCTCTATTTCTTCTTTAGTTGAGTTTATTTCAATAAAATGTCGAAAATCGCAGTAAACGTCCTCAGAAAGCATAGCAAATGCTACGTCATTGTAATGACGTCATTGAGCTATGGTTTCCGGCATAAATCACGCTCGATATAAATTTTGACGTTAATCCGTGAAGGAAATTTTGATAATTTTCACTGAGTGAGATTATCGAGATATAATCCGCCGTTATAATTCGATAAACTACCGAATAACATAAAATAAATGCTGCATGTTCATAGAAAGTCCTGTATAATTACAAAATAAAATACGTATTAGTATTAATGTAGCAAGTGAAAGAGTGATGCTCACAAGATATAGTATCAATATTAAGTTCTGACAACAGAAATCAGAGACCATGGTCAGTAAACATGCCCCGTATATGAACCGAACCAAGCTTTCAATTATCTAAACCTAAATATACAGATAGCTGATTTATCAGAACGTAGAAGTGCGACCATATATCTGAACCCCTAAAACTTCAACACCAACAAAAAACTAATAAAAACATATCAGAATAATGCATTTTGTGATAATACAACGTATTTTATAAACAGCTTTTTAAAACGAACACAGTATGTACAGACCTGCAGTTATCATGAGTCACAAAACACACAGTGCAATCATATATCTTAACCCTTATTACTTCAACTAAAACATGTAAGAATAATAAAAAATATCAGAATATAGTATTTTAAAATAATACACAGTGTTTTATAAAATCTGTTTAAAATGAGCACAAAATGAACACAGTAGTTACAGACCTGCAGTTACGATCATGCACATGACACATATCATTGCCAATACGACTACAATAGAACGAGACATTTTTCGAATCATGTGAAATTCAGGTGTAACCCGTATAGAAATTATACAATTTTGAAGCAGATGTTGCTTTTTAAATGGATTGTTATGAGGCCGGGAGTAAATATTTAAATGTCAGTAATTTGTAACCTAATGTCAATAGTGTAACATTTGTTTGTGTTCGGAAAGAATTAGATCTATCTTTTATATTTCCTTGTTTAATTTAACGTGGAAAGATGATATATGTATGAAAAATTCCAATAGGCATGATATACATAATTATTGAATTTTTATCATAATTTTGCTATAAAATTCATTGAATATCACGAAATAAGGAAGTCCTCAACATAGTAAAATAGTGTCTATATAATTTGAAGTGTGCTTTGACGCCAAATTATGGTGAGTGACGTCATTTTTGAGAGAAAAGGTGACGTATTAATTAAAAGGATGATGTATTTTTTATTTATCCAACCATCGCTACTTTCTTTGTACAAATCGGCCTGTCGTATAAACATGAGGTTAATATTCTCTACATCTACTAGGGGGTTATGCAAATAACAAGTACTATTGCAGTTTTGTTTATTTAACAAATGCAAAACATCACATTTTCAAGTGTTTTGTCCGATATACCATTTCCCATGTCGTCGGTCATTTTGTATTTTAAAAAAGGCAAATCATAGCTTTGGATGGTGAAAATAAAGTCGGTTTTTATAATTTATAATTATTTTCTATGCAAAATATTAGATAATTTATACTTAGTGTAAAGCTAACTGACATCGTTGTCGCGGCTATGCTAAGTAAAGACGGTATCTGATTTTAAGATGTTAAGATGGACTGACACAAATGTTTTAGTACTGTCGAATAAGTTTAAAATGACCATATCTGACATCTAAGTACAACAGACTATACCTTTATTAAGTCGACCCTATCTTGAGCACAAGTTGCACCTAATAGAAATACATTGCCAGAACAATCATGACGATGTAACTGTGTAAAAGCTTTACGTTTCAACTCAGGACTTGTTTTTTTTTCGTTATGGATGTTGTTTTTGTTGTTAAATGAGGCTAAACCCCCGCTTGAGCTGCATTTAAGACATATTTACAGGTGGGCTATTAAGCTTACTATCGGTCTTGTGAAGAACAGGTGGCAAAATCCTAGCCTCCGTGAGAAACTGTCAGCTTCCTCGCATAAACAGACAAACGGTCAACAGCAGGGCTCAATCCCATGTACTAAAATCACTCAGAGGTTACTGCTATTTCAGGTCAGAGACGAAAACCCATCCAACAACGAAGTATTCACGGTCAAAACCCTATAAAGGTTATTAAAGCGTAATAATTCGCAGGCTTTCTACGTTCTCAAAATGGCACCAGAAATAACTACAAATGGGATGCATAACCTCTCAGCTTTCTTGGCTGTTATAGTCATTACCTTACCTTAGCGTTTTATTTATTGAGCCTTCAAAATGGTGCAAGTTATTTCTGGCATACAACGCCAGACCAAGCCCACCCGGATCCCCTTCACCAGATTGCATAGCAATGGTTGATGATTTCTGGTAATTTCGAAAAGTAAGAAAATATAGAACACGCTTTGTCATAGTTTCCCTCTGCCTTTATTTATACAAGCCTTATAACGTTACCGATTTCAAAAGTCATGCAGGCTGTTATCCCATCTGCAAAAGACAGAAAAAAAATGATAGTGAATAAAAGAAACTTGCCATTAAAGCTGCTTGCTCTCAGTTACCTTCGAAAACAATATTTTAAAAAATTGACAAACTAATACATAAATATAAAACTAGTGGATATAATCAAAATACAAGCAATAATACATCAAGGTAGGAATTTGCAGAAATCGATTGAAAATTTTGGTTTTACAGCACCACTACACTATATGTTTATACTGGAGTTTCAAAAGCGTTTGCAACGCTTAATTATTTGGTAGCGTATTATTTGAAATCCACAGATATACGTACCAAGAATTTATACTTGGTTTTTATATGACTATATTTTCTAAGATACATTATTTTATACAGTTTGAAGAACTTTATTTTTTACCAAAAACTGAGAGAGAGCAGCTTTAAAGGGTTTTAAATGAGAATATATCTTTATTGTTGTGACGTCATTGTTTGACAACGGGCTATCATTTTACTTAAAACTTGGTTAAGTATCAGTCATAGTGTTATTATTACTAAAATATTCAGTCCCTGCTTAAAGTAATAAACGTTCGAAGCATGAGATTATTTATATAGAACAATTATGATTTACTTTATGTACGCACTTTTGACTATTTTCCGCCGATTTTCAGTAGATTTTGTTAAAGGTTAGGTAATTATAGTTTAAGTTAAACCAGAGTGCAAGTTTTTAGTGAAAAGGGTATCAAATATTTTCATTTGATCTTACCATAATTTATATTCTAATCATGCATGAAACTGACCGTTTGTGGTAACGAGAATAAAACGGTGTTGATATCATATATATGGCGTGATCCACATTCTTTGCCTTGCTCTATATTATGTTTTGTATTCATTGTTATTTGACAGTTTTATACATAATCATAATGAATACATGTATATACAATCCGACTGTTCTTGCCATCGACAGTAACAGATATAATTCCTGTACCCCAAAAATATGTGGTTGTTTTGGTTACTGAATAGCTTTTAACATAGTGTTTTTAACCTATGGTACTTACGTTCACAAGATATCCAACCAACCTACTCGAGATGCTTATATTCCTGCCACGTGACTGATTATACATTGATATTGTAAGTCATACTATAAACTAATCATGCGTTAGTGCAATTTACGTGTTTAATTGACAAAGCACACACTAAAATAATAAAATAACTTTCCCAATTATCATTAAATCTTCTTACCCCTGTCCGTTGTGGTATTTGAAGTAGCCGGCTCTGTTACTTTGTTCCGCCATTGATCCTTTCTCATGATGATGTCTCGTGTTGATACTGACACCACCCTCGGGGTTCGTGGTCATCTTGTGGCTGAAAATCTTCTTGTGGTACTTGGCTAGTTTATTTGAGTTTGACTTAAAGGCGCCGTGCCAAACAGCCCTCCTAAGCCTTGCATTCAATGCGGCGTTGGCATCGTCAATGCGGTTGACATCGCTGTCATCACCTTAACAAGAGTAATATTATTAACATGGGTGAAGAATGCACAAACACTTGACATTCTGTCTTTTCAAACTTAAAAGCTGATTGTTCGAAAAGTTATTTCTTCAAAATGATAATTTTACCTAAGCATACAATATAAAGGTAATGGCTAGAACGAACATCATATTCAGTAAAATTCTAGATAGGAATAATTGGAGAATAAATTAACTAATAGCTTGGTTTGACGACCCCGCTACTACATTGTATATGTCTAAGTAGGAATTTATAACGCGTTTGAAACGCTGGAAAACTTTTAACTTGATGATTTGTTCTAACATATGTTAATTTCGGACAGTTAAAAATCCTTATTTTTGCAACAAAATCTGAAAGCGTACTAGCATTTTAGTCTTTTCAATGGTATTACAAGTTTATTTTATGAAATTCTGTTTGGCACTGCTGTTTGATTTTGTTGACAACAATGTGAAAAAAATTATTCAAGACCATATAGAAATCAGTTTTATCGCTATGCTTACCCCGAATTTATAATTATGTGAGTATTGAAAGTTGGAATGGAACTTAGAATCTAGGAAGATACGTTCATGTTTGTAGATGGAGATGTTTTGCAAGAGCTATGTGTCTAGTAAAAAACGTTTTACTATTATTTTGAGAATCCTAATATTCACTCATGGTGTACAAATTCAAGCGCGATTTTTCATTTGACTCTATTCACGATTGTCTCAAGTAGGACATTGACGTTAAAGTGTGTCGTCTAAGCATAAACATATGATGCAAAAGAGTGGTGGGTTTAATTTGAAACTGGTCCGCACATGCAGAGATGACAAATCGTGTATCAAATATTCCCTAAGCCTAATGAAGAAGGTTTGGTGTGCAAAGTGCGGCCATGAGCTTTTTCACTTTTTGTGTATTGTTATCGTTCTCCAATCTCATGATGTATTTTATCTGGTCCATTTGCCAACTCATACCTGAGCCGGATTAGTAATTGAAAAAGCAATACACATGCATGTCGTACATCGTTTATTTTGTATAAATATTGCGCAATAGATTGAACAGAAATTGACCAGTTAGATTCCCACCAAACAATAAAAGATATTAGACACAAAACTGAACATCCTACATCTTATTTAGTGAACTTTCAACATTGATTTCGTAAAAGCTTTAAAAAAAAAGAACCATAAATATAAGTACATGTAAATTGTAAAAGTGCAGTATTGCCGAAAATTTGAATAAAAGAGTTGTTTTAAATAGAAAATCAAATAAATATAAGAAGTTTCTAGATATAATTACATATTGCTATCAGTCTTTAGTTAATGATCCAAAAAAAACTATAGTCATTTTATGTATACAAACAAAACTTACCGTTTACCACGGACACGACCGAGAAAACCGCCACGAAAAGTAAAACGAATGTGTTCATACTGTAGACTATTGTTGCTAACTAGCTTAGATAGTGCACTTGAAATAATCTCCCTGCATCTACACACTAAGAAGCGACACACGATTTTATATATAATGCATTTTCCAGCATAAACGATCAGATTCTGTCTTCAAGGGACATTAGTAATAATAATGCATTTAATTTTTATGTAGGTTATTGTATTAACATACGAAACGAAATGCTTTGATGCTTACTCAGTAACTGAAAAAAGACATCAATGCTTCCTATTGTTCAAACGGGAAAGCCTGCAAACTGTGTGACTTTCAGGTAAAAAACCGTCTATTTGCGAGTATGATACGGTATTTATCAGACGGATATCTATCGCTTTGAACAAATAGGACCTACAGCAGCGCCATCTATATTACATAATATATTTATCAAAGTCATGCAGCAGACATTATCAATCAACACAACTGTACATAAATCATAATATAGCCGTTTCAGGGAAAAGGACCTAGACATAGATGGAATAGTGCAGATATAAAAGTGCAAAGATCATGGCTGGCAGCATTAAGATAACATTTGTTGGCTATGCTGTTCAGATAAGATCCAGTTGAATAATAAATTATACTTGGGACAATAAATGAAAACGTCAGCAGTCTAGCCTTTTAATTAACAGATAAGTGGTATTAAAACGCACATACTGCTATTATGTTGTCTTAACCGAATTGAAACAGAGGGGTCATAATGACCCTACATCGCTCATCTGTGTATTATTTCTCTCCAATTGAAAAATGTGTACAATACTGTCCATATAGTTAAAGTATCATTGCTGTAGCTTCAGAATCAACACAGTAGGTCAAGGTCAGCCAATCTTGAAGCTGAAATCTACAGGCAAAACTGTAAAGATTGTCAAAATTCCATTGATGTAACTTGAAAACAGAAAGTTGGTCTTTATAGACCAGTTTTCAAAAAGTTACTAGGGGTAATCTACTGGTCAAGGCCAAATTCTCTATTAAGTTTGAAGATCATAGGCCCAACTGTTTACCAGTTATTCAACATAATAGTTATTGATCTGACCTTGAACTTTGACCCAGTAACATAAATGTCAATAGAGGTCACATACTGGTTAATATCAACCCGTCCATGGAGTTAGAAGATACTATGCCGCATGGTTATCGAATTATTGAACTTTATAAGGTGAGTAAATAAATGAGGTAGAATTTAGCACAAAACGATGCATCATGGAACACTCTTTAAACGCATATAATAACAATGATTCTCCCGATTTGTTTTCTTCCAGATATGTTCGAGCAAACTTAGGGGAAGTTTTTTATTTTGTTTAGTATTACAACTAAGGTTTAGGTTTTGTTTATTAGTAGGATGGCCAATCGGAACATCACTCCGTCGTTTCTGTTATTTCTACGGAAAAGGCCGAGTGATGTTCCGATTGGTAGGATGGCATTCTTTAATTATCAGAAACTTTAGACGGACAATGCAACTGTATTGGATATTTAAGCTTTTACGTTAAAGGGCTACGCTTTACAATCTGAAACAGTAATAATGATGATATTCGTCCGAGCACAAATAAAGATAACTAAGCATACCTTTTACATATGAATTAAAAGTTTTATTACAGTACACTTAAAATGCGACATATGCACATGCATTCAATATCAGATATAAAAACCAGATCTACTTGTAGATATATCTCTGTATGTCAGCTGGTGTGGTTGTATCCATTTGGTACGACTTCCCATTAATCATGACTGCATTCTGGACGACTTGTCGTATATGTACATGTACAGAAAAAGTTATTGAGAATAAACAAAGCTTTGACGACGGCCCTCCCGCCCGACAAACGACTTCACCATTTATATAACCAGGTTTCAAGAAAACCTGATTGATTTAAAATAATAATAATAATAATAATAATAATATCATCTCTCATCATCATCATCATCATCATCTCATCTCATCATTGTCACATAACCAACATTCATCACAATAACGATCATCACCACCATCATCCTCTGAAACATCATCCTTTGAAATGGATAAAGGAAATCATATTGGCATGGTTCTTCTAGATCTACAGAAGGGTTCGACACTGTCGATCTGATTTTTACCATAAACTAGCGCATGGGTTTTCAGGTGTTCCTGGTTTAGGTTTTACTTTCTAGCGTCCTTGGTCATGTCTCTGGTGTCTTCCTCATCTAGGGGGTTCCCCGGGGTTCAATCCTTGGCCCCCTCCTCTTTGATTTATGTAAATGATATGGAGGCTGTTGTCCGTAATACATTACTTCTGTATGCTGATGACTCGGATATCTTAGTAGCAGACAAAGATATTCGGTGAGTCCATGGCCAATGAGGTTATTAAGAAGGCCAATGCAAAACTTGAGTTTTTATTTAGAAAAAGTAAGTTTTTAAATAGGTATACTAAACATCTACTAGTTTCTTTATTAATACAATGTCACTTTGATTATGATTGTGCCTCCTCGTATTTGGGGTTGAGTCAAAACCTGAAAAATAGACTTCAGGCCACCCAGAATAAGATGGTAAAATTTATACTTAATCTCAGTCCTTATACTCATATCGGGAGGACCCACTTCGAGGAATTTGGCTGGTTACCTGTTCACTTGAGGGTAGACTTCCTTATCCTTGGCCAGGTTCATAAGATGCACTGTAATAGTGCACCAAGCTATTTGAATGAGCACTTTAAATTAGCAAGTGAGGTACACTCTTATTCAACTTGTTTCAGAGACAGTTACAGTTATTCCATTCCCTAGGTTAAGGGGGATTTGGGAAAAAATCATTCGCTTACAATGGCTGTCAGGTGTGGAACAAGTTACCATCACATTTGAGATCTATAAGTAATTATAGGCATTTAAAAAATTTCTGTGAAGGGACATTTTATGCAATCAGTATCAATCTAGTCATTTTATTTCGTCATTATTTTTATTCAATGTAATGTTTTATTTCCAGTGTATTGAGTTTTAGTATATCCTATTTCAATGTCAGGCAAATTTCTGTGATATTATATTAATATTCATGCAATCATGTGCTAGGTAGCTGTAGTTTAATAAGTGCAATAACTGATTAACTTATTTGCCTTTCCGATGTCATTTGATCAATCCTAAGGACCGCAATGAAAATAAGAGAGCTTTATTGCTCTCTTTTTGTGTTGTCCTTGGTTTGATTATATGTCATCTACTCTGCATTTTCATGCTCACATGTACTATGTTGACATTGAATTTGTATTTCTTTTATGACATGTAGTCCTTTTTAACCAGAATAAAACTATACTATACTATCCTCAGCAGTACCAGTTTAACATCAATACAAAAATCGGAGGTCAAGAACTTCCATTTCCAGTTTAATGTGTTTTGCTGCATGACAGAACTTACACAACCAACATCTGCTAATGACCCCGTAATAGGAGTCTCAAATAAACGGTCTCTAAATGAACGAAGGATGTGCAAACAACTTATCAAACGTATTTGTTACTGCAAAGTAATTGTTGAACATGCTGGAGACCCACCCTCAGTGATAAATTACCATTAATTGACCACATTAATTGTTTGCAGTGGTATGATTGTCCGTCGTAAATAACTAAATTTGACACAAAAATGAATATACGAGAGCCTTTGATTTGTATTAAATTCTTACTTGAGATGGCCCCTCAATACATTGTTCAAATACAGAGTAGGTTTACATTTACATGTTCGTTTACTGTTACGCTGGTCAGGTCTAAAGAGTATGTGCTGTTCTTAAATTGTTGTACTTGATTAAATTATGTTCTTCATATAGTAAATTTCACAAGAATACTTACTAAAATTTTAAGCGTTAAATGTGCTTTTATAATCTCCTAATAGTACATTATGTATTAGATAGAGTACTGTTTGCGAGAATAATTATGTTATTTCGAGGGGCGTAGCCCCCGAGAAATGACGTAATTATTTGAGCAAACAGTCACTCTATCTGATTTGTATTATGGCACGTTGATAATGGCACGTACGCCATCATGTAAATTTTGATTGACAGCTCACAGGCCGCGAAACATCGTGTGACGTAACAAAGTGGGTGGGATCACGTTGATATTGTTTGGTCACTCTGATCTTTGTCAGTTTCCTTAAAAAAGAACGCTAAGAAGGATAGATGAACACTGCATTATGGATATTTTAGAATTGCGGATAATGTTTTGTTATAGTGGCAATGAACTTGAATTCAGTCATTAGAAGAATTAATCAATATCATTCTTTCACATGTTCCTTTTAGATCATATGCCGACGACATCATACTTTCACAAATGAAAACTGCATGATATAAACTGCTCAGGAGACTCGTGTTTCGAGTTCGTGTATATGTATGTCCACCCTTCCATTCCTCTTAAACATTTAAGTTTAAGTCAATTTTACAGAGCTACATCTTTCTTTCTTTGGCAATTGTTGCTTGTTTTTGTTTTTGAAAAAAATCTGAAAAGTGTTCTCTATTGCAGATAGATCTTTGCTCTATTGTAGATAGAGCACGGTCTAAGCTCCGCCCCCATACACAATGCAAATTATCACAAATACAGTACAGTGTTTTCCTATACAAATATGCAGTAGCCATGATACAAGTATAAATATTCACCTTCTCTCAGAAGGGGCTGGACAAGAAACCCATCATAATGTGTTCACCTGAAGACCGCAGCTTCGATGGTTCGATCCGAAAATACGCACGATTGTTGTGTCCCGGTTCCACGCTTGTATTTGATACAATTTGTTATTGAGCTTCTCCTTCGGTTATGTAAACTTTCAATTTAATTATATCAGGATTATTTTGTTTATGAAATAGAAAAAAGGTAAAAGTTGAATATTTTTCTGTTTATCAAATACATGCACATAATTATTATGATAAAATTCTAACTTTTGAATTTCGCTTCTGACAAATCTATTACAAACAAACACACAACAGCGGGTTGTATTTAAAATTTTACTTAGTATTTGCTATGTTTAGTCTTTAAGCCATTCAAAGTGTTATGCTGTAAATGTTTTTATTTTATTTGTATATTATTTTCGTAGTTTTTCATTTGCCTTGCTTTTAGTTCAGATATGCAGTTTTCATCTACTTGCATGCCTGCGTCACAACATATATATATATATTCCCTACTTTAAATTGCTTGTAACTTCATACAATTGCTTTTAACAAAGAGTAAATGTAGTCTTGTCCGGAATTTGTTGTGTTAAGAAACTTGTTATTTAGTTAGCTATTACCTTTCATAGATACTGTTTATAGACGTTAATGAAAGTTTCTTGCATACCATCATTTCATGACAGAGACTAAATTAAGTGATGATGCAGCAAGAGTTTGACATAAAATCATTGGCTTGAATTCTATTATTGACCTATGTTTAGTACATTATTTTCAAATTATGTCCTTGCCACAGTGTTTTTATTTGATGATACAGTTTATCACATAAACAATACTTAAAACGCATTTACTCCTAAAATGCTAGCTGAAAGTAGCCTGAAGTAGCAAGTTTCGCTACAGTAACGGTTACCGTCAAAATTTAATGTACTCTAGAGTTGCAATTCCTAGCTATAAGAATGAAGGACATAATTATTTCGGACACGTTTTTATTCAATTAAAGGGCAACAACGTGTGACATTTTATCCTACTCATAATAACAAGCTACAGTTCGTTAATATAAGGGTGGCAAAGACGTCGAAAGGGTAGAGGAAGCAATTTTGAATTACACTCCCTGAACTTTGTGGTAGAAAATACAAACACATATAATTTTAGAATTAAGGACAAACTTCATATTAACTTCGATATATTTATTGATCATCTCTTCTACATTTGTCTGAGTATAGTAATCATGTTACTCTTCGTCGAACCAGCTGAAGAAGAAGGAAAACAGTTGAGAACATTTGTATTAAGAAGCCATATTATTAATAATAAAAAAGAATCTAAATTAAATATTTCAATCCATTAACATGCTCCACCTTTATAGTTTAACTTAATCTTAACATATGAATCACTTGTGACATTTGTACGTTTGTTGAACATGCTTTTACATAATACTGCACATTCGCTGTTAATACATTTTACACATCGTTTTTCATCGCGACTTTGTCACAGTTGTGAAGATAATCGATGTCATTGATACGTTTTATTATAACATTTTAACTGCAGGTAAGAACAGAAAACAATGTGAATGGCAAACAGGACATGATGCAAAGGGCAAATGTGTACTTTTCCTACAAATGTGCAACTTACCGTTCGTGATTGTCGAGTTAAGTCTTATTTGATCATTAATGAATTCGTTGAAGATCAATTTGCAATGGATCACTGAAAGTTAAGTGCCCTAATTGTAATCAAAGTATGATTTTCTGGAGACAGTATCTTGCTCTCAAATACAACACTATTTAAAGTTATTTCAGCAGTCATGATAGTGCTGTGTAAATGTATGAGCTATTCACTGCCAGTCTCTCAAATCTTGTACTAATTATGCCTGCACAGAACATCTTGCATCAGTGAATACAGGAAATAGGTATTTGACAAATTAAATGTTAGCAATTTTTGTTTTGAATAACACCGTTTTTTCGTACTTGTATCAGGGATCTATGTCTGAATGCACAGACATGAGTTTAATCAGCTCGTAGTTGGAGAACAAGCGTTAGTTCGGTCAGATTTGAAGATGCACTTGAAGCCAGGATATTATGTTACTGATATATCACCCGTTAATTTGCCTGAACATCTTACGTCTGTTATGAGGTAATACGTCACAATGAAAAGAAGTGGCTAGTGAAATATTTGTATTATACTTGGTATTATGAGGCAAAGTTCCCTGTGCTTTCGTCATGCTCAATATAACTAATTGGTTAATTAATACTCGAAACTTAAGGCGTAATTGTTAATCTAGAACAAATCGTTTGTAAAATAATTTATTTGAAATATGAAAAGTGTAGAGCTTTTGGTTTGTATGATTTTACATTCGGTGTGACATAAAGCATAGGAATTTCTAAACCTTTAGTTCATTTTTACCGGTCCTGATTCGCACTTGTCTACTAAGATCTGGTTTTATAAAACAAAACTTAATTTTGTTTGGACAATATCATTTGAATAAAAATTGTTCAACACGCGTAAATATCGTTCAATGCAGACGAGCCGCTGAAAGTCATAGTGGCGATGCCTGGCCTCTGAACTAAACTACCATTTTGTCAACCTACCTATTATCTATTGCTGGGCCATGTCCTGGTTGTTTTTGCTCATGCTTTCCAAAAGCGAACTGACCAGAATTGTTGCTTGACTCAGATGATCCACCTTTCTCTTGATGATGCTTCGTGTCAACACTCATTTCGCCGTCGGGATTGGTGGACACCTTGTGGGTGAAAACTTTTTTATGGTATTTGGTTTCTTTATCGGACTTCGTCTTAAAGGTTCCTCGCCAAATATCCCTTCTCAGCCGTGCGTTTAATGCGACCATGTCATCATTATTGTCCAATTCACCTGTACAAAATATGCTGGATATTACTTTTAAACTTATTGTCTCTGCCTATATTTATTTGCCCTGATGATGAATGAAACCGGTTGGCAAATATAAATAGAAAACTCATATAGTGTCATTTTTTTCATTTTATTTATCATTTACTTATTCCGGCATATCGTTTAACATTTTTCATACATATATTCATACTTGGTTGGTTTCAGTAAAGATTTCAGAGCATGAGAAAAATCGTTCCTAATTATAAATCATATGTAGGAAGAAATGGAACCGTTAGCTTGTAATATTGTAAAGTTATTAAAAAATAGTGTCATTTGTTTTTACATTTGAACAACAAATCTTCAAAACTTTGGGACAAAATATTGTTTTGATGTAAAAGCATCAGCTTGGTGCGAATGGTAGCAAATGTAGAGGCGTTTTGAAGTCTGATTTAATGCTTTGCTACTTGTTACGGATTAAACTTTATCATTCTTGTATACAAGGCAGTTAACAAGCTAGCCCCTGACTATTCTGTAGGTTAATCAGAAAGTCTGAAAATGAAATATACGCTTTATGGTCCACAGCAAATGGAGATCTTAAAAGCTCCACACCTCAATCACAATACGTTTGACTATTCAGAAAGGGATCTTGAATGAGAGTCCCGTAAGACCGAAAAACAGTAAAACTTTAAGCAGTTTAAAGCTTCTTATATATAATCTATATGAAGAATCTTGACCGACACAATGTGAATGTATTAGGGCTTTGGAATTTAGTTCTGCTTAAATTAATCTGGTAAAATGTTATTGTTGTTTAGTTTATACTATGTATTTTCTAAGAAGGCTTCATGTTAGGTATATTTTGTTTAAACAAATATTTATATATATGAGTTACCTTCTTAAAATAAAGATTATTATTATTGTTATTATCATTAACAATTTAGTTTAAGCATCATGCACAATATGGTTGTGGCGGAAAGACAGTTGCCGAAATGCGATAAATATATTTTGAACGTCATAGCAACATGTCATTGCAATATAAACTTTGCTGTGAGAGTACATTGACATGGCTGTTCAATTTCATTGATTAAAGGTACTCACAAGATTCGAAATGACATACAATAATAATGACATTGACGAATATTTCCTCAACTTTGCATAGAATAAATACGTAAATACGCATATGCCTCAGATTATGAACTTTAATTGCAAATCTATTCTGAAATTTGTTGAACTATGCGAACTGAAACGTTTAAAACATGTTCGTCTAATAGATAAAAATAACATTGAAAGTCAAAAGTGTAACTAGAAAGGTGAAATAAAAATGTTATTGTACTGTACACAGAACGGCACAAACAACAATTATTTTACATATGCAATTTTAAACTTACCGTTCACCATGGAAACCACAACAAAAGCCATCAAGGCAAGTAAAATAAATTTGTTCATTCTGCAGATGTCTCGGTTAATCCACTACTCCAGATTAATATGAGATACGATTCAACGCCTCTGAATTTTCAGACAAGTTGCAGCCTTTATATACATGGCAAAGCTCTCCCGTCAAACAGTAACCATGTGTCTGTAGGCGGTGGTTACAACCACAACATGTTGCCAAAACTGACAGTACAGAATGGGCTGCCGTACTGAAAAATTATTTATTTACGCCTTGAAGAAATCATGCCAGTAGCGTGACCTTTTATCATTTTTCATGTCAAAGGTATCAACATACCACAATTCTTGTTCAACGAAGCTATAAATAAATAAAAGCTTAGCCGTAGTAAACTAGCAATTGATCTGAGCAATAAACTCTCATTTTACTTACACCTTAAAAAATCATTATTTCAAGACTGTATTTTAAGATTCAAAAGGTCATATCTGTTTCAAGGTGAAATTTGTTGTTTGGTAATATAATATGTATCGCGGGAAAGGACCGTCATATCGAATTGAATGAATTAGATGAGTTGACCAACATGTATAGTAAATTGTCGTGTCAGGTACACGTTGTCGAAGTTACACTTTCCATTTATATTGAATTGTTGAATTGTTTAAAAGATAAGATATATTTGTCTACAGTTAGATTGCTTGTTTTTTTATTATCAATTGTGAAGGTTATCACAGGAAATAAACGCTGTTCACACTAAGTCTACTTGTTAGGTGTAGGTTATTCTTGGTGTAAGATCATATATGTTTCTGTTCGTTACTTGGAATTAGAACTTTTGGCATTTGTCAGCATTTAGACATAGGACAACCAATGACAATCAATAACTGCGAAAAACCAACACGTACCAATTATGTCGCAAAGCAAAGAAGCGATTTATTATTTAGAAGTGTTTAAGACATCGACTCCGTTGGAGTTTTTATTATTATTGTTGTTGTTGTTGCTGTTGTAGTGAATTATACTCTTCTTTGGTAAGACTTCATCTATTTATTATCGCGAAGGCTTTGTTTAAAACCCCTTTATTCGGAAACTAAAAGTATGTAAAACTTTAACCGTTTCATATGGTACACCATCTTAACTCAGCCAATTATTATCAGAATGTGTATATTATGTAAATTACTATGCAATATCATCAAACAAAAATACTGCCTTATGTTTCGTAGCATGCTCTTTCGATTTAAAAAGCACTGTCAAAAATATGATTTTCGAACAAATAAAGCTAAATTTATTTCCTGGTGATGTAGGGGCTATAAGTAATTTTACATCCAAAGTTTTAATGAGACTTTAAAATGTGGTCATATGGGATGCATAAAATTTTTGAAACCTGTGGTTTGTTGATATATTATATGTATGGGACACAATGGAAAGTTATTTAGAGTTATTATGCGTAATTTCTTTTTTTTTTTGTCTTTTCGAAATGCCCAAATTAGTATGATATATAAAATTAGCATAAAAAGTGCGTTTCTGTGGAGATGCAGTGGCGCAGTTGTAGCGCGTTCACCTCAGGATCGAAAGGTCCCGGGTTTGAAAACAACAAGTGCCACGACGGTTGCGTCCTTAGGTAAGACACAGATATTTGGACATTGCTTCTCTCTTTTCGAGATTGATTTCATCTGGAATGCGCCTCGGGAGCGATTAATTTAAGTTTTAAGAACTTGTTTCGCAATCGAGAATACATAAATTAACATAAATTCATTGGTATAAAATCTTCAGTCGAATTTTGAAACTGACACAATTTTCAAAACATGCACACAAACGAACACACACATAAACAAACGTACGTACATTGGTAACTCTTTATGTGCTTCTGCGATTATCATGGCGGGGCTTATATGCAATAATGATCCAGATAGTAAGTGACATAAAATTATGGATCATGCGGTCTTTTGCTGATCCATGTTTGATAAAATATAAAGTAATCATTGTATGAAAATGTTTCATACAAAAAACAATATTCAAATGGCGATAACTCCTAAAATTATTTACTAACCGGTACCGCCCCATGAACTCTATTATGTTCATGTTTACACATTTGTAATTCACGGCATTAACGATATAAGTTCATCCTCGTTATGCCATGCATACAAACCATGATAGTCAAAGAATTTCGGAAACGCTGACGAAATAATGTGCGAACCCTCTGTGTTTTGTGGCATAAAATATTAAGGGGGTCACTGCTGAAATTCAATATAAGAAATTTTATTGACCCTGTTTTTTATGGAAAATTACATATTGCTAGTTACTTTCTGGAAAACTAATGCTGGGTCAATGACTAAACTGTTTCGCAATATTAATCGTTAGTGATACACTATTAGATCAAGGTGCTAAATGCAGAATAAGCTAGAATTCTGGAATTGTAAACGCTTATATGTGTGATTTTTTTTTCAGAATAGCTATCAATTTTTTATCTTTTCTAATGTTATATGTCATACTTTAGGATAACAAATTACATATTTTTATCATCATCTGAATAGATATTACGCTCGTTATCATTACCCCACTCACTTTACTAAAATTCTTTTTTGCAATGTGTGATAAATGAAAATTTTCATGATAAAGGAATAACAAGGTTTTTCAAATATGTTTTGCCTACAATTTGATTAAAAATTTTGTTTTAGAATGTGCATACAAGAAAGAAATTCAATAAAAACTGACAAAACATGTTTTTTTTAGATTTCAACGAGCTTTGAGATACAACAGCATAGGTCTGTAACAAAGAACTCTAAAAGGACATTGTTGCTACTCTACTTTTATATCTTATCAATTCTTCTTGTAATAAAGTTTGAATTAAGTAAATATATTGAACCGTTTTTGAGAACTTACTATTTTTGTACCTTTACCCTCATTTTTGCATATCGCAAAAATTTGTCAATTTAGTCACAAACTGTGAGGTCAAACTATTTTTTTCTCAAAAATGATCTTTTTTTGCACTAAAATAGTCCTATGATGCCTATGTTTACTACTGCATAAATGTATTTTTCAGTTAAATCATCATTTTTGAAATATAACAAATGTAATTTCCGGAAGTGCAAAAATCCCAAACCTCACTAGTGACCCTCTTAAATAAACAAAACAAATCGAAAAGGCGTTTTGAATAATGGACAAACATCGTCAAAATTTCTCTGCATTTATTTATACATTTTTTCTACATTTCACTGACTTCAGTAATCATGTTACTCGTCATCAAACCAGCTGAAAAAGAAGGTAACATATTTTGAAAATTAGACCAAAAAGCTATTATATTAGCCATAAAAGTAAAATCTCATTTAATATTTCGTACTATTAGGAACAAACTGCTTTTGTTGTTTTAATGGATTAGCAGTTTGGCAAAACAAAATGTTCGCAACTTGCGTTTGATTGATACGGATTAGCCGTGACAGAAAAAAAAAAAAAAAAAAATAATATCAAACAGGGAATGCCACGTACCAAAAACGCAGCCTCCCCAAAACGAGCCCCACAGCACCCAGAAGTGCACACCACCAACACACACACACACACACACACGCACACACACACGACACACACACACAATCATGTACACACACACATATACACTACCAACACACACTAGCATACAAAGCAAACACACGAGGACAAAACGAACAATTAAAGGAACACAGTGGGGCACCGCCTTGGAACGGTCAGTGGCAAAAACACCACTGGGGAGCTTAAACAAAGTTGCAAAGTACATGCCAGCTCTCATTAATTAAATCAGCTCGTAGTTTTGAGATCAGACAGTGTCGTTAATTAAAGCATAGTAGTTAAAAATGACTTCAGAGTCAGCTGGCGCCAAATTATTTTGTATCAATGATACGACACCGGATGATTCAAATAAAACCTTACGTCAGTTTTCGTTCACAACGAACACATGCAAATGCTATACTTGATTGGTGTAAGACAAGTTTCCCCTGTGCTATATTATTCTGTCTCGTTCTAACCACTTTTAACAGTTAACAGTTATCTGAAATTTAATCAAGTTATCGAAATTCTTTGCATAAAAATAGTTACAGCCTGAGAAATAATTTTGGTAAAAAATATCATCGGACGAGCGACTGATTATCAAAGCGGCGACAACGGACTCTAAATTAGCTTTCTGCCATGTCAACTTACCCTCCGTTACCCAGTCCTTGACCATGACCTAGTTGGTTATTCTTTCCAAAAGCGAATCGACCGGAATTGTTGCTATTTTCAGACGATCCACCTTTCTCATGATGATGTTTCGTATCAATGCTTACACCGCCCTCGGGATTAGTGGACATCTTGTGGGTGAAAACCTTTTTATGGTATTTAGTTTCTTTATTGGAATTTGTCTTAAAGGCGCCATGCCAAACACCCCTTCTCAGTCGTGCGTTTAATTCGACCTTGTCATCATTCAAATCACCTGTATCATATCATGAATACACAGTCATTGGCAGGATGGTCTTTTAACAGATTAAGATTCAATCGCTCCTTGTAATGTTATTTGAGTTTAAAAGTCACCTAAAACTACATTTCATGTTTTATCGAGGAAATAATATAATCAAATGACAGATCATATAAAGCCGCTACTAATGGTTTTGCAGGTAAGCGTGGTTATATTGAAATTATATTATTCAAATAGAGGTACACAATATGTTCGGAGATATAACGATAACACATTTCTAGTGGGCTGTTCGTTGATATTAATTTTCTTACTACAAATTGAACGCACATTTTTCATTAAACTCGATCATTCACAAAATAATAGATAAATGTCAACATTTAAAGACAAAAAGTACCATTTACAAATTTGCAAATACAACTGTAAAGTATTTTTAGTTTTATGTTTTATATAAAGACACAAAACTTACCGTTTACCATGGACGCCACGGCACAAATCACCAAGGCAAGTACAATAAATTTGTTCATTCTGCAGATATCTTTTTCTACACTATTAAACATAAACTGTGACGCGTTTCACCGAATCTGAATGTTGGGACAAATTGCAAGACTATATATATATGGAACAAAATCCTACCAAACAACGTAATTGTGTTTTAGGCGATTTAAGCATTACAATATGTTGCCAAAATGACAGCACAGAAAGGGCTTAAGGAATAATGTAATATTAACGACTTAGAGAAATCATGCCAGTGGCATGACCTTTTATCATTTATTTCATATCAAAGGTATCAACATACCACACTCTTTGTTAAAAAGCTCTAAATAAATCATACTTCAGCCGAAACAACGGAATTAACGTAAACGAATTTAAACAAGATATAGTCGTACAACATATTGTATACTCAGCAATTCGCACTGCAAAAATGTATGATAGATTTTATTCGTTTGGCATACATGCTTACAATATATATATACCATTTCTACAACAATTGAATATCTTAAATAAAAGTAATAGAAAACCTTTGTTCAAAAGTTCTTTGTTAAAACATTGACATTCTATGTACAGGAAATACCTGGTTGTCTTCAGTAAATAAAGCAGTTGGTTTTTGAGCATTTGACCAGTTTTATTGTGTATTACATTCGGCATTCAATTAATAATGATATACAGTTTGGAAGACATTGTTAGTAATTCATACTTCATTCAGTTACATCGTCATCCTTTTTTAACAGAAAACTAATCAATATATAACTAAAATTATCCATTTATAAAGAAAGAGTTTTCAAATTTTCAGTTTTCAGTTGTGATATGTCACTATTAGATCTGCCGGTCACAATACATTTCTGTAATCCGTAAAAAAGTCATTTTGTAATACAATTTTCTCATGTGTACCTAGTGTATCTTTATAAACTGCCTTTATCTAAAGGGTGTGACGGAATTTATTTAATTTTTATCAAAATACAAACAGAAAATCGGATTCGAACTCAGAACATATATGACAATAAAACAGCTTATTATATATCTATAAGTATTCTGTCAACTTTTATTTAACCATCAATTACGGCCTAACAGAAAATAATCTGTATTGTATATACTTGCAAAACGCACAGTGCCATTATTTGTAAGAGTACATTCAATAGGCTCTGAAATACACATGACGTTAATAGCGTCGCGTTGACCGGGTCGTTACTTCTTGTTAATACGATGACGTTAATTACATAACGTCGCGCACAACGCATATTTCTCGCAAAAAAAGTTTTTCTTCAATTTCATGCTTAAGTGTTATTTTAATTTATTGTATGCACGCAGCCAAGTGTCAAAAGTCATATAATATAAAAGGTATTTGTACAGTAATGTGATCAATAAGCCGGACGGGCTTTCGTCGATGTCAAATAATACTCAGTATGATCCGACGCACGACTCGAGCAAACCCGGCATTCTGGATCACGTTACTATAGTTATAACTCTGTTTCATCTGATAATTATAAAGTTGTGTTGCGATAAGTTTAGTTAATACTAATTTATTTAAGCTCGATTGTAAAGAAAGTTTGTAGCTTATCGAGTCACTCTAGAGTCCGCTTCCTGGAAGAACAAGTACTGGTGGCATATGAGGAAGTACGGTCGTGACCCAGTGGGGGTCGAACCCGCATCCTCGGGGATGAGCAGCCGAGACCTTAACCTTTACACCACCAGTCCCCTTTTTTGCGGTTGAAGTTGTGTTCAATTAACGTAAAATGTTGAATAAATACAATTTGAAAGAAGAAACTATGGCGAAATATGCCTCGTTTTACCACAATTAATCAATATAGAGGCTTTCTGTAATAGATCGCATCCACCCATTAATAGCACAACAACAACTCTACATAGATTATTGAATGGTTTATGGTACTGCGGTATATTTTAAACTGCTGATTTTATTGATGATGACTGATATGCATAGCTGAAACTTTTAGGTTCAGTTATAAAACTTCCAAAGATTATATTATTTATGTTTTGGGGGTTATTTAGTTTCACATCAGTTATAGTTTATGTCCCTTTAATTGTGATTACAATGTACAAAGAATGTAACCCTATTCAGTTTTAGAAAGGACTTTTCAATTTCTGAACAATTCAAACAAAACAAAGAAACACGACCCTTAAATTTATGTTATAATAATTCCCTAATTATCTTCAATATTTAAACAAGGCGTATACAGCCAGTGGTTAACCCCTGCACCGCAAAGAAATATTACATTTGTACATTTAAAATATTATACATTTCTATCAGCTAGAGGTAACGGTGTCGAGGGTATAAGAAAAAAAAAACATTGTTAAAAGTTTATGAAATGTTATGACCAGTAGTGTATGGTTAGGGGATAAGACATATTGTCATAGCAATTGTATGAGCATGAAGTTGAGAAACATGTATAAGATAGACTAAATCATTTATACGACTATGCTTTTTAACTTTACTATTTCCTTGCTAATATCGCTGAAAATTAAATAAATTACCAACTTTTATCAAAATGCATTGACAGTTTAAACCACTCTATGTTTCTCTCACCAGATCAGTATCAATACATAATAGAATAGGTGAAACATATTAACTGCAATGCATTTGTCAATATAGCATGGAAACAAAAGGTTAAAGTAAGGCTTTTGTTTATTTTAGTGTCATACCTACTTAAGAGCCAGTCGTTACGGACTAATGAGCTCTTTGTTAGCATATTTTCCTCCCAAATCCATCTCTTTGATACCAGGCACCTGACAATTGGCATACAGTACATTTTTAACCATACCATTATTTAACTATCTGGTGGTTCACCAAATGCCATATCAAAGCGGATCACTATAATAATTGACATTGACTATTTCTAACTTTCGACCTCCCACTCCCATGTCGGAGGCCTAAAACACAGCTGTCTTAGCATATACATAAAACATTATATTTTGAAAAACATGTAAAGGTTAACGGGTTTATATAATTCAAAATTGTATTTGTTATGCGTAATAAGTAATTTTACATTTTCTTCCCGATCCTTGCTGCTGTTTTAGACAAAATATGGGCATATCTAAACCGAGTACAAAGATAAATGTGTCAAAGGATAGCCACAAAGTAGTGTGAAAAGCTCTAATTTCATGCTGGAAAAGAATCAAACTCATAATTTGAATTACACTGAATATCTAAATAGTTAGTACACTGGTCGAAGAGTATAAATATAATAACATTTAAGGTTTATAGTGCGTGACAGGATTACTTGACTTTACTTTCGAGCAGCTGAACATCCCATTTCCTGCAGGTGTCTTTTACATTTTGTTTCCAAAAACTGATCCCACATAATGTATTTATTTTTGGGGGAAATGCACTGAAGTCAAAACGTCAAATGCTGTTTTCCACAGAGCTAAGGTTTAATCTTCGGTTTCGTCGGCAAACGCTAAAAGTTCATTTGCTAAAATCTCCGAAGGTTTTCACCTTTATTATTGTGTCTAGAATGTGCATAAACCATTACATGTTTAAAAAGGTCTTTGCAAAAGTCTTCACAAATTAAACAAAACTATTGCTAGTGCTCATGACTGGCAATTTGTCTCTTGATGTTATAAAACATTCCATTTATCATAAATCTTGAAACATATCTTGTTTTATTGGATTTTATTGTTCCGTTTATCTATTAATTGACTTTGTGTGTAAATTACTTAATAAATATATACTTGCCGTTCATTTATGTGTAAACATGACCGTGTAACTCGCTTTCTTTCTCTCTGTACATTGTATTTTATATGATTAGTTCACTCATCAATGTGATGGTATAAACATTTTTGCCTATCCACGATACTCTGTATATTTCTATTGTAGTTACTCTATAAATATAAAAAGGACACATTTTAGAAGTTGTAGTCGTTTATTCACATTTGAATTTGAATTACACTACTTCAGAAGTTTATTCTAGTCCTCGTATGTTTTTTATCAACTTTTTGTTCTTCCCCTGAAAATGAATACATGTAATTATGTTTTAGTTGAAGAAGTATCATATTATTCTCTTGTACATTGTGAGATGTGATTGCATTAATATGTGATTTTAAAAACATAAAGTAGACGCAATTGTAACAACAGGTAAAGTAAGAAATGCTGGAACGGTATCCATTTTTTTTCTTAAAGCTGCTCGCTCTCAGATATTTCTTGAAAAACAAGGTGCTTTGAACTGTCTGAAATTAACACATTTCAGAACGCTTTTGAAATTCCAATATAAACAATAGAAGTGTAGCGCTGACGTCACACCAAACTCACCAAAATTTTCATAAACCTTTCTCAAATTTATATGTAGAATGTTACTTTTGCTATCGATTCTAGCCATTAATTTTACATTTATGTTCTATTTTGTCACCGACAACTGTGAACTGTGAACGAGCAGCTTTCGAGGAGGGACACAGTCTTTTAACAATTGTGCAACATATATACATGGGAATGAACTACAACATGTGAGTAGCTTTAACTTTTATGACGTTGTAACAAGACTTTCAAAGGCATAATTGAACATTTCATTCAAATTTATTGAACTTTATCTATTTTGTTTTTAATTTGATAAACGTAAAGTTTTGTTGTATGCCCCTCTCAAAAAATGAATGCAAATGGCTAAATTATTAATATACAGATGACAGTGCTTTGTTTGCCTATGTTATACATTATAGACTAACCTTGGAATTTATATGGATATATTAGAATATTATACCTTGTATCGAGTCTTGCATTAGGCTTAAACTTATACGTATTTTATGTACACTTTTGATCTTGATTTTCTTTCTGATTCTGTAACTCAGTCCGTGGAAATGTCTCTTGTATACCAAGTAACGTCTGAGCCTCCAGGCTTCGGTACATCGTATAAGTAGGTCACAATTTTTTATCGTCTGCGCCATTTGAAACTGGAGAAAAAAGATGTATACGGGTGTCCTATGGTGGTAAGATTGATGGACTTTGAAACAACTTTAAAGATGAAGCATATAATGTTTTTGTTGGCCATCACTACAAGATTACAAACACTCTCCAAGTGTTTCTCTTTCTTTGATCGTTAATTTCGAAATATAAAATAATATCTGCTTTTTTGTCGGATAAAAACTGAGATAAAAAGTGAAAATGACGTCACTGAAATTAACCCATTTCAACTGATAGTGCAATTTAGTAAAAGCATTTTTAAAAAGTCCTCTGCTTTTGGACCCATTCTTTTTATATATTTTGCACTGTCAAAGACTTATTTAGAGGTATTATTTACACATATTTCTGAATTGCAATTCGGAGATGTAGCAAATTCGGCTGTCTAAAATAAGATTGATTTATACAACGAACAACTTTTTAAAATTTCACATTATCAGTATAACGTTAGTTATATAAATGTTGATTATCATCTGGCTTAGTGTTTGACATCATTATATTCATATATCGCACACAATAACTCAACCGTGTTTGTATATCAAAGCAAGAAAAAAAAAATTAATAACTAGTATCAACATGTGCCAGATACATGTTTTACGAATCACGTGGTCCTCTAAAATAAATAATTAAGCTGCAGATAAATAGAAAATATTTCTTGAATTGACACTTATTCAAGTTACTCGTACATAGGAAAGTATCCAAAGGAAACGGATGATGCCGCTAACATGCAAGTGTAAAATTGTAAAACGACTATCATTCAAGTGCACGTACGTAGCCATAATCGGACTTGACCTGCAAAGATGGAGAAATATAGTGTAAAGTGGTCAACTGTAATGAGCAAAGGCTATATTCTGTATTTTCTATGCGAATGTTAAAGGTACATTACTAACACCAAATCTAATTTTCATTTAAATCAGGAATTGTAACAGGAAAATACAGTTTGAAACTGGATTCTAAAACTTTACAGTAGCCGTGGAGTATTTCCCTGTCTGAAATACTGCTGCAGAAAAACGAATGAATGTTTGTGTATTTCCTTAGATTGACCTGGGTGGTCTTTTTGTCCTACTTTCGCTTTATTGAATGTTGTAAACAGTCAGACATATACTTTGCACATCATTTGAAGTAAAGTTCCTCAATTAAAATCTAAAATAGGCATGCTTATTTATGTACAACCTATTTACAGTCTCTCTCTGGCAGATTTCTGGAACATTACGAAGACGTCTGAAAACTGAAAACCTACTTTCGGTTTTGAAACGGCAAAATATAATTTATTAATGATTTTGTTAAACTCAAATTTTCAACACAATACGGTCACATTCGATGCAGTATGTCATATTATTCCTTCTGAGAAGACGCTCGTTACGATTCCGGATTTAAAAGAAAATTCGATTTGGTGTTAGTAATGGACCTTTAAGTTTCTACCATCATAATTCGCAAAGGTCGTAATGGCAGACAAAGTTCACAGTCACGTGTTTCTCTGATCTGTTAAGTCCAAACGAGGCCATAATCGTGATGGAGATTTACGAATGTATATGATATAGTGGTCACCTGTAGTGAGCATAGGCTACATTCTGTATTTTCTATGCGAATGTTAAGTTTCCATCATCATAATTCGTGAAGATCGTAATGGCGGGCAATTTTGGTGTCTTTCTATTAAGTAAATTTCAATTGATGGGGGGTAAAGACTAAACCAAGGAAAAGGCCGATTGTGGCTTACGAAACGTACAGGAAATATTCGCTGATATGAACCAAATAATATAAACAGAAAATACGCAAAACTTGTTAAAACATAAGCCGGCCCATATACAAATATATAAATCCGTGCGGTGAGCTTACATTTATAGTTTTTATAACAGATGAATTATTTCGATACTGCTATTAGTGCTTAAAATTATTCAACCATATTGGCGAACATTTCCGGTACGATCAGTCTTTTACGTGTTTTTGTCTGGTCTGGTCATGTTTTTACCCACAATCCTGACTATTTACCAAAATAACTGATTTTTGCCGAAAACTTAAATTGTTTAATATAAAACACTATTATTCATCATTTTTTTATTAAAATAGTCTTTGCCTTTGTAGCAAATTTAGGTTACTGCACTGTTTACCAGTGGAATTTAGTACAATCACAGTTATTTAAACTAAGTCTTTTCTGTATCGTTAACGAATGTATTCATAATTACCGGTACAGTGATAAACGGAGCATTGCCACCTCACCAGTGACTTCCAGTTACGTGACCCCAGACATGCGTTGCGCTGTCGAAGATGTTGTTTTCAAAGCATGTACGCATACAAAGATAAGAACACGCAATGGGGTAAATCTTTATGCACCTTTTCGACTATAAAATGGTGGAGCTTACGGGAAGTAATAGTACAGACAGTATTTGACATAAAGTTATGGAGCCTGTTGGGTATTATTGATCCATTCCTTGATGCAGTGAATATGGCCTTAGCACAACTACATGTATACAATCATCATACGAAAATGTTTCATACACAAGTACTATTCAAATGACGATGACTCCTAAAATACAGATCGAAATCACTATCGTTACCTTCACATGGACTCTATTATGGAAAGGGTAAATTTTCTACCGGGCGTCATGATTTGAACAATCGTGGTAAAAGTTCACAAGGCAATGCTACATGCTGAATAGCTAAGTTATTGACATTGTGGTTTCAGAGAAGAAGACGTTTAAAGGTTTCCCTATGTAAAATTAAGATACCCCCCTCCCGGACTGGGTCCGTTTTGACGCAAATGTCATGATTTAAAAAACTTGGTAGCGGTCTACTAGGCAATGCTTCATGCCATATATCTCAGCTCTAGGCCCTATGGTTTCAGACAGGGAGATTTTCCTATAAGCCTTTGTACGACCAAGTGGCCCCGGGCGGGGTCCTTTTTTTATCCTTGGGCTAATATTTTGAACAATCCTGGTACAGGACTACAGGTCTACTAGACAATGTTACATGCCAAATATCTAAGCTCTATGCTTTGTGGTTTCAGAGAAGAAGATTTTAAAAGTTTTTCCTATTTGTTTTGCCATAGCAACCAGAGTTCTGCATGGAATAGAATTTACCCTGGCAAAGCCAGGTGAGCTAAAAAGAGGTAAGAATTATGAACAAACATTGTTTAAATTTCTCTGTATTTATTTATACATCTCTTCAATATTTCACTGACTTCAGTTATCATGTTACTCTTCATCAAACCAGCTGAAAAAGAAGGTAAAATATTGTGAAAAGTAGATAAAAAAGCCCTTTTATTAGCCATAAAAGTCCATATAATTAAAGTTCAATGTCTTAGTTATTCTAATCTTGTGCCTGTTTGTTTATTGTACATGTCAAGAAAAAGTACTGCACATTCGCAGTTTAAAAAGTTTTATTTTGTTTGCAATTGAAATTCGTGACAATTTGGAAGGTAATGGTTGTCATTGATATGCTTGTTTACAGCATTTAAACTGCAAGCACGAACAGAAATATATATGGATAATTAACATGACATTACGCAAGGAAAATCTAGTTATTCTGCTACACGTGGTAATGCTTATTTGTTCGTTAATACATTCGTTGAAAATCAAGTTGCAATGGGACATAGAAATGCATGTGCCTCATTTGGAATCAAAGTGTAATAATAGTAATAATTTTTCAAATACAGAACTATTTAATGGTATATAAAATGTTATGTAAGTTTTATGAAGAACATTTTTTTCATATATTTTCTCCGATAGCAGGTGTACCTGTTTAAAACACCTTACATTTGTAAACACAGGGATAATATTTTTGGCGAAACAAATGTTAGCAATTTGCTTTTGATTAATGCAAATGTTTAGCCGTGATAGGAACCACCGACTTCATGCAACTTCTCATTAATTAGATCAGGTTTAAGTGTTGCTAATTGAGGCAAAATAGTTCGATCTGACTTAAGAGACACCTACCCTCCGTTGTCTATTCCATGTCCATTGCCCAGTCCGTTATGCTTTCCAAAAGCGAAACGACCGGAATTGTTGCTTCTTTCAGACGATCCACCTTTCTCATGGTGATGTTTCGTGTCAACGCTTACACCGCCCTCGGGATTAGTGGACATCTTGTGGGTGAAAACCTTCTTATGGTATTTAGTTTCTTTATTGGAATTTGTCTTAAATGCGCCATGCCAAGCACCTCTCCTCAGTCGTGCGTTTAATTCGACCTTGTCATCATTCAAATCACCTGTATCATATTAAACCACACAGTTATTGGCAGGATAATCTTTTACACAAAATGTTTCATGCGCTCATTCGAATGTGCTGAGTTTGAAAATTACCCGCAAACTACATTTCTTGTTTTATTCGGTGTGGGAATAATTAGTTTAAATGGCGACCGATATAAAACCGTTACTAATGGTTTAGCAAATAGCGAAGTTATATTAAATTAAATCATTTGAATAGAGGTACTAAATATGTTTTGAGTATAACGATAACGTATTTCTATTGTAAAATTTGAATGCATCTATTTCACATAGCTTGATCAATCACAAAAAAATCGATAAATAAGTTCATATTAAGATACAAAAACTACTATGTACACGCTTCAGATACATGTACAACTGTAAAGTATTTTTAGATTTATATTTCAAATATAAAGGCATACACTAAATGTGTAAATGAATATTATTTAATGAATATTATTTAACACTTACCGTTTACCATAGAAACCACGGCAAAAACCACCAAGGCAAGTACAATAAATTTGTTCATTCTGCAGATATATGTTTCTGTTCTAATAAAGGTAAAATGTGACACGTCTCTGAATGTAGGGACAAATTCAAGACTTTATATGTACAGAACAGAATCATGTCATACAACAGAATAGTGTTTTAAGCGATTTAATCACCGCAGCGTGTTACAAAAAATGACAGCAAAGAATAGGCTACAGGAAAAAAATAAAATAAACGACTTAGAGAAATCATGCCAGTGGCAAAACCTTTCATCATGTTTTCATATCAAAGGTATCAACATACCACACTCTTTGCTAAAAAGCTCTAAATAAATCATACTTCGAAGCAACGGAATTAACGTAAACGAATTTAAACGAGATGTATATTCGGCAATTAGCAATGCGTAAATATATGATATATTTTATTCATTTGGCATACATGCTTATAATGTATATGTACCAACTCTACAACAATTGAATATTTTAAATAAAAAATAATACAAAACGTTTGTTCATAGTTTCTTTGTAAACATATTGACATTCTATGCACAGGAATTACATGGTTGTTCAGTAAATAAAGCAGTCAGTTTTTTTTCGCATTTGACCAGTTTTATTGTGAATAACATTCGGCATTCAATTTATAATTGTATGCAGTTTAGAAGCCCAAGTGAGAGTGCCATAGTAAATTCAGTTACATCGTTATCTTTTTTAAAATAATACTACTCAATATATATCTAAAATTATCTTTCATAAAGAAAGTGTTTCCAGATTTTTTCTTTCAAATTTTCAGCTATGATATGTCACAATTAGAAATGCCGGACCCACAACGTGTAATCGGTATATGTCCTACAACGTATCGTTTATTGAAATAGGTATTCTCAATTTAGTTTTGTGACACAATTTTCTCATGTGTGCATAGTGTACCTTTTGAAAAATCGGATTGGTTGGAACATTTCAGATAAATTCAGAAATATTTTAGAATAAAACAGTTTATCTGATACATTGTAAGTATACTGTAGAGTTCTGCGGTTAAATTTGTTTTTTGGTGAAATATTTTGTATCACGGGCCTAATTCAATTAGTTATTCCAATGTATTGATCAATATATTTTGCGAGATTTGAAGTGTTACATTAACATGTAATATATAGTAAAAACCTCGTATCAAATTAAGAAGTAAAAGGCTTCTGGTTGAAACACACTTTAATCGTCTTCGTTTAGACTAATCAACAAAAATCTTTAACATTATACAAACAGAAGCAAACACATTCTAAGATTATATGGATTTTTTAAAACACGAAAAGATTACTCTATATAATAGTGTTTAGAACATGTATAATAATGTTTGCAAGTGTCGCAAAAGGTGTATGATTTACGGGAATACTGGCCAGTTGTACAGTATTGTGGGCTTCATGGAGGGCTTACCTATACATACATCGAAAAAAAAAAAAAAAGCAGAAGTCATGACTGTACGTCTAGCAATGCAAATTTCGAACGCCTCAAACCTCTCGGCGGCCATCGCAACAATGCCAAGGCATAAATTTTGAATATAACGCTAATTTACAATAATAAATTAGTTTCAAAACATTTATATTAGTAATTTAAAGATGACAGTTTTACGCAAACATCAGTGTACATGAACTTAATTTGCTGATATAATCAGATACATGCTAGTAAAATCTGCATGAAGAGGGCATAGATACGACAGTTATCAATCAGGATGTATTCAGCAGTAACCCCAAATACTTACCTCAGATTTTTCCCCTTGGTAATTCTATTCGCATGACAGTCCATTTATTGGATCATACATAGTCTTGTATTAATAAAAACCACCCCAGTCGGCTCAATATCTTTTATTCATACCCGTATTTTGATGTCAGGGAAACGTGCGGTAAAAGCGATGTTTTATTGAATATAGCTGGTCCGACTTTGCCCAACCACGCTATCATTCATTTGTTTCCCTTTACTTTTCGGTTAGGTTCTTAATAAGAGGCGTATAATTTTTTTATCAATTTTTGACAGCAAACGCAACTACTGGCATTTGAAAATAAAAATACAGTTCCTATGGAAACTGAAGGGAAATTATCAATTTATACTAATTTATTTATTCTCGATTGCGAAACAACTTCTTACAACTTAGATAATCGAATAGATGTCTAACAACGCCCATTATTAGATTGAAGATATTCTATGTTGGGCTGAATTCGGAAAGTAAAATGATATTTCTTCTTCAGTTTGCTGTATTGTGTTTATTGATGTAAAATTATACGACAACAGATCCGTGTTACAAGTAAATAAAGTGGTGTCGAACTAGTTTGCAACACAGGTCAATTGTTATTGATCGACGGCGGCGGCCTATTATGGAATAGTTTTTCCGGAAGTACATGCTAGGAGCGGTTATTAGAATGCGAAGAAAAATGGTTTTAACTGTATGCTAAAATAATACGAAATAGACATTAAAATATTGATTATACACATTTCCTTCATTAAAACGTAATTGTTTAATTGTAATGTTCCTTTTCATATCTTTTAGAAAAAAATACGAAAACGTAAAACAACTTCTCCCTTATCGGTTTTGCAAAATTATAATATCAGCTTATTTTTACCACGTGCTTTACAGTCAGTCTCCGTGGTGTAGTGGGTAAGCTGATGACCGCCTAATGTTACGAGTGGAGTTCAAATCCCGGTCAAACCCAATTTTTTTAAATAATTTTTCTTCCATTTTTTTTTCAGCTTTAAAACCACCATGATTTTAAATGTTTTCTGCAAATATTCATAAAATTTTTCATTCAAATCAAACTAATAATGATTGCTTATCAAAAAGCTAATTTTAGCTATTTAACGCCACACATGTACAAAACTATTTTCGGCACCCTTTCATGCTTTGCATCAATGGGATTCTTGTTATTTTATTGAAATACGGTGTCCATTCAAATCTAAAATTTAAGTATCGACTACATAGTACATGTGTCATCTATAGTGACTTCTGCATAATAAAGCAACAACACTAGTAATTTATTTTTACAAGAAACGTCAAAAGACGTCAGTAACGTCTTCTTACGTCACGCCAATCTTGTATTTTACGTCAACGTTTCTCATGTTTTTCCCACTTTAAAATAGTTTCGGTGGCACGAAAAGAAGGACGATCTTCACTCACTGTCAATTATGTGTATGCTATTTTTTAATCGAGAACAAGCTGGAGATTCTGGTTGTGAGATCATGACTTTTGTATAGAATTTATGATAATATCTTTGTTTCTTTTTTGTTTTTAAAAAAGTATCTCGGCAAAAACAATGAACAAAGAAACAATATTTTCACTTCTTTGAAACAGTGAAACACAAATTTATTTCACCGATATATTTCAGTATTTCACTTAAAAATATGAAATAAATACGTCGTTATTCTTTTTAACGTAAATAAGTATCATTTCCCACTAAGGCGCTATGTCTAACAACAGCTAAAGTTTTATTCGCCAAAATCTTCAAAAGTTTCAATTTATATCCTTTTTATTGTGATTAAAAAGTATGTAAACCAACTCAGTTTAGGAAAGGACTTTTCAATCTCTAAACAAATCAAACAAAACAAAGAAAAACGTCATTCAAATTAATGTTATAAAATTTCCTACTTGTCTTTAATTTTGAACACGGCGTATACAGGCAGGGTAAAACCCTTATACAACAAACAAACATTACATGTATACATTATTTCCAGCTAGAAGCAGTATAACGGGTATAAGAAACAGTTTGTTCGAATTCTATGATCATTGGTGTGTGGTTAGGGGGTGAAACCTTCTCTCGTAGCAAATATATGAGCATAAAGTTGGTAAAGATGTATAAAATCCAATTAATCTAGTGTATGGGGTTCCCTAGCAACAAGATATGTTTAAAAATTTATGATAATGAGCACTATTAGTTGTTCTGTTTAACTGGTTTAGACTCTCCGAACATGTAACACTTTCTGCACTTTCTAGACACACAAATAAATGTGAAACCTTTTTTTTAGCGAATGAACTTTCAGCTTTGATCAGACGAATCTGCCGATTTAGTCTTAGCTCTGAGTTAAGCAGTATTTTGGCTATTGGACTTGAGTGCACTTGCTAAAGAAATGACAATATATAATGTAGGATCAGAAAAATGCCACATGCAATACAAAAATCGCTAACCACCCATTATTTTTACAACATCAACTCCACACGATTTATTAAATGATTTACGGTACTGCAGCATATATTAAAACGCTGATTGTATCGATAATGACTTGAATGCATAGCATAACTTTTAAGTTAAGTTATAAAACTTCCAAATAATTTATTATTTATTTTGATCTAATTTATTCATTCATTTTCTTGTATTTTTAAATTTGGAATGCATTTTTTCAGCGTGGTGGTAGTAATCATTTATTTGGCTATCCACGCTACTTTGTTTTTTTTTTCTGTTCTGGTAATATATAATATAAAAAGGACACAATTTAGAAGTTGAAGTCGTTTATTCATATTTGAATTTGAATTTCACTACTTCAGAAGTCTATTTGGATCCTCGTCTGTTCTTCTCAACTTTGTATCCTTCCCCTGAAAAAGAAATATTATGTTTTAGTTGAATTCAATAGTGCTTGTTAAAGACGTATATTAGATGGCAAATCATAATTGCATGTAAAGACAGTGTCCATTATTTGTCTGATAGCTCTTTGCCCGAGATATATGTGAAAAAAAACTAGGTTCTTTTAACTATATTAAATTTAAATAGTTTAGAACGAATCCGGTCGTCAAACCAATATTTTTAACATATTTTCTCAAATTTCTATGTAGACTTTTATTTTGCGTGTGCTGTTGATTCTAGCCATCACATTTACATTTTATATCAAAAAATTTTCACCGGAAGCTGTGAACAAACAGTAAAGGAGGGGTTTAGTCTAAAATGTTGCAAAATATACATGATAAATCTATAACGAGCGAGTAGTTTTATCGCCTGAATTTTGTTGCAAGACTAATTAAGGCATGTTTAAAATATAATTTACTTACTAATTATAGTTAACTAAGCTACTTTATAATTAACATACATAGAACAATACTTTGTTTGCCTAGTATGTTATCTATTACCTAGTAGATTAATTTCTGGAATTTGTAAAGAAATATTAGAATAATATACTTTATTGTATTATTAGGCTTCAACTTGATCCGAATTTTATGTATAATTTTGATCTTGATTTTCTTTCTGATTCTGTAACTCAGTCTGTGGAAATGTCTCTTGTATACTGAAGTAACGTCTGAGCCTCCAGGCTTCGGTACATCGTATACGTAGGTCACACTCTTTTTATCGTCTGCGCCATGTGAAACTGAAGATAAAAGATGCACAAGTGTGACCTATTACAAAAAAACATATTTTGGTTAGATTGTTTGACTTTTAGGATGCAGCTCACCCGAAATTAACAAATCCACCTAAAGTTTCAATATCTTTTGTCTAAAAGTCGGGACATGGAATAAATCCAAAACCCTGGAGAGAAAAAGTGAACATGGTGGCATTGGAATTCATCAACTAGAACCGATAATGCATTTTTTAAACCTACTCTGTTTTAGGACTCAAATCAAGCCTATCGCTGAGAATACTTATTACACGGTTATTATCAAATACGTATTTATAAGTATTAGTTACACAAAAAGGGGTCTTTAACTGTATAAAGAAATTATTTCCAAATTGAAATTCGGAGCTGTAGCAAACTCGACTTTCTAAAAAAGATGTATACCAGGAACGGAGAACAACCTTTTTTTGAAGATATTCAAAACTTTTAAAATATCAATAAAATATCAATGTGACATCATTGCTTTTGACTATTTAATTGGCTTATTGTTTGACACCATTTATTTTATATCTCGCGCATAATAACCCAACCTAGTTTGTATAATTATCAAAGCAGATTTTAGTAAAAGAAATGAATTAATTAATATCAATATGTGCCAGATACATGTTTCACGGATCACGTGGTCCTCTTTTTTTAGATAAGAAGGCTGCAAACGTTTACAGAAAATATTGCCGGGTTCTTGAATTGATGTTAGTTATTCGCTTGAGTTGCAGAAACTATAAATACAGTTAAAAAATGATCGAGAACGATCTATGATTGATTTTAGTCTGTGAAAACAATTAGTACACATTTATTTCGTTTAATTAATGCATGTGTTTACAATTTTAAGCCTGATTTGAACTTATTGTCAATACTGAATTTATTTCTGTGTGAAGCAGACCAATCAGCCATTGTGATGAGACTTTGCTAATCTATGTTAGGAACCATTTGTTGTTATGTATAGCATAAGAAGCGATAAAATTGAGATAAATTATTATTATATAAAATTATAAACAATGGAAACTTACCTTGAATCAAAATCAATAGGAACACTGTTATCGCAACAGCTAGTGCTGTGTCCATATTGCATTAAACTCTACCCTACTCTACAATCTGGAATAATTGATTGAATCATTTTACAATGCAGGCTTCACTGTTTATGCTTGCATATGCTGCCAAATTACGGAAAGGATTTATACGACAAAAACAATTAAGTAATCCTTCGGGGAATTTTTAATTATGAAATTAAGGTTAATGAAAAAAATAATATAATGTCAATTTAGCGTGGTGCTCTATATTTCTGACTATACGTAAAGGAAAGAATAAGGATGTATAATCTAAACTTGTTTATATATTATTTTATATTTTTTTGGTTTTTGTTTTGTAATGTTTAAGTCATTTTTAATCTAACTGCCAAAAAAATAGCAAAATGGCAGACTACAGTTGTTGTTGTTCCAATTAAGTCTCTTAGAACAATATTTTTTCAGAAGTGTCTTTGTGAGTACAGTCAGAAGTGTCTTTGCGAGTACAGTCAGAAGTGTCATTGTGAGTACAGTCAGAAGTGTCTTTGAGAGTACAGTCAGAAGTAGTGTCTTTGTGAGTACAGTCAGAAGTTGTGTCGTTGTGAGTACAGTCAGAAGTGTCTTTGTGAGTACAGTCAGAAGTGTCTTTGTGAGTACAGTCAAAAGTGTCTTTGTGAGTACAGCCAGAAGTGTAATTATGTGTACAGTCAGAAGTGTCTTTGAGAGTACAGTCAGAAGTGTCTTTGTGAGTACAGTCAGTACAGTCAGAAGTTGTGTCGTTGTGAGTACAGTCAGAAGTATCTTTGTGAGTAAAGTCAGAAGTGTCTTTGTGAGTACAGTCAGAAGTGTAATTGTGAGTACAGTAAGAAGTGTCTTTGAAAGTGCAGTCAGAAGTGTCTTTGCGAGTACAGTCAGAAGTGTAATTGTGAGTACAGTCAGAAGTGTCATTGTGAGTACAGTCAGAAGTGTCTTTATGAATACAGTCAGAAGTGTCATTGTGAGTACAGTCAGAAGTGTCTTTGCCAGTGCAGTCAGAAGTGTCTTGGTGAAAAACAAGGTTCAACTGTCTGAAATTGACATGTTTTAGTACGAGTTATCATATAAAAAGGTGAGGAAAATCCTGCAAAGTATTCCTGTATTTCTTTAATCTTTATGCTACCAAATAATAAAGCGTTGCAAACCCTTTTCGAAATTCCAATATAAAACATAAAGAAAAGCGATGCCGTCAAACCAAGCTAAACAAAATTTTCAACAGATGTTCTCATTCACAAATTGCTTTGTAGATTTATACTTATGTTGTTAATTATAGCCCAAACTTTTAAGGTTAATGTTTAAGGTAGCTCGCGGGTTTCCCCCAGAAATCGGGTCATTTTTTAAAAAAGCAACGCAGATTTAAGATATTTTACATGACAACCCCGTGACTAATTGTCTTGTAGAAATAATACGGTAAAGCGATATTTCCATGGAAACGGAGTTAAAAGCGCCACCTAGATGGGAGGTGTATTTTCGTCAATTTTCGTGTTATTTTGGATATATCTCTGTCTATGTAGATAACGAAACGATACAATTTTCATAAATGCAATGTCGAATCATTTATCCATCTGAAAAAATATTTTTGCCAAAAATATGGAAAAGTGTGGAACGAACGCTGTAGGTGCGACAATTTTCAAAGCAAAAATAACTGAAAAGTTGACGCATTTAGCTTCAATTGCGAAAAATGCCCGAGAGAATTTCTTTTGAAAAGCGCTATGGATTCTTAAACCAATTGAAAGCAATTTTATCAAATATAAAAGGGGGTCACCGTCCTTTTTTTCGTGCCACCAAAACTATTTTGAAGCGGGAAGAACATGAGAAACGTTTTTCACAATCAAAGAAAAAACAACTCTTCTTTCTGATGGAGCGTCTTTGCTCTTGTGCTAGTCAGAATCAGTGAACTTTTGTTTTATGTGATATTACCGTTCAAAGTGACCATCACAATTTTAATAAAACAATCAGTGATTTATATTCATTGAATAATAAACATTGACATAGTTATAACCACAAAATTACGATCTCTGTAACAGTTTCATTCACATTGAATATAAAGGAAATCTGTAAAAAAAATACTAGTAAAACAAACCCCATCCTTTCGGTTATGTATATCTTAATGTGAATTTGTTGAAAACAGAAATAATTTAGTACAATGTATTTCTTACATATTTTGAAAGCGTCATTTTTAATTATAAACCAATGAGAACATATAACTTTAATATGAGACAGCATTATCTGATATTATCATCACAAATCTATTAAAACTGCTCGGTCTCAGTTGCCGTAAAAAAAAAAGACAAACTTACAAATTTATATATCTTATAACTTATATAATTTAAAACTAAAGGCTAGAATCAACAATAGAAGTACAAATCTAGGTAGGAATTTGCATAAATCGATTGCAAATGCTGGTTCTACAAATGTTTATATTGGAATTTCAAAAGCGTATGTTTTCAAATATACAGATATACTTGACAGGAAATCGTACTGGAACCTTTTTATATGACTACATGTTCTTAAATATATTATTTTCATACAGTTTGAAGAACTTCACTTTTTACCAAAATGTGAGAGCGAGCAACTTTAAGTATTTTAACTGAGTCTTCAACCGTTTGTAATGGTAACCTAATTATGTTGTGATCATTCTGCTAAGTGTTTGTTTACCAAATAGTTGATCAAATTAGAATGTTTTAGGTTATGTTTGTTTGTGCCTATGTAGCAGATTTAATAAAGTGTATTTTAACTAAAGCAAAAGAGATAACGGGAATCAAATACTAGTATATGTTGTAAGGGTACAGTATCTTTTTACACAAATAATAATCAGAAAACAATTTCAAGTCCACCGAAGTTAACCTATGATAGGTTCGTATCAATCTAGTTTGAAAAATGTCTTCTGTTGTTGTTGTTGTTGCATGAGTTTAACGCCCGTTTCAACCGCATTTTGGTCATTTAGGTGGACAGTCAACCTAACCATCTTTCCTTTCCCCTGTAAGCCGCAACCCACTTGCTCACATAAAGATACATAGTCGGTAGTAGGGCTCGAATCCATGACCCTCAATCTTTGAGAGGTTACAGTGATTTCAGATCAGCGACTCTTACCCCTCGACCACGGAGTGACGTTGTATACGGTATGTTGTCTAATTAGGATGTTTCCCTCTTCTTTGTGTTGTTTGTTGTTGGTCTATTTGCTGGTGGAGGCTATCAGGATTATATTTTTCATTGGACATTGCGTAGATACATTTATGTACATGTATATTATTACTTATATAACAATATTTAAAACGGTATACAAATAAAAGAACGGTATGCAACAAATAGTTGGTTTACTATCGCAATTTCAGTCGTGTACGCAAGGAAGGGCACTGACACACAACTGCTACAATATGTTGCACAAACTGTCTCTAGGGAAATGCTTTCATCTAAAATGATAAATCACACAAGCTTAGAGGACATGGCGCCATCGGTTAACTGTATAGTTATCCATCAATGTATTAAATGTAACTTACAAAGCAACATATGGTTTTGCTCAAAGTCCATTACTTTATAATTCTTCTAAATATTATTATGGTGCTCATCATTTTCAAGGACGAAACATATGTTTTCGGATTTACTGTATTTTATTGTTTAAATATCGACTTTAATGAGCTTACTCATTGGTTTCTGATTTTCTGCGTCAGGTCGAAACAGTAACGCATTACATTTGGAAACTCTCGGTGTGATCTCTAATAGAAGACTAAAGTAAAATGTCAATCTTAAGTTCAAAAGGCAAAAAAGTCATTACAATATACGCGTATATCCAAAATATAACTTTAAGTTAGTGGTATGAAACACGTCATTCATTGGATCTTTTACTGTAACTTAACTATCTTCATGGCGCGAATGACATTGCTAAACAAATAGATTAAGACCCGTCCGACCTCTTCTCATTTTACTGAACAACTGGTTGACCACAATTGTCCTATCTATAGCAAATATTTCAATAATGAAGGGATTTTTCCCTTATAATTCATAACATGCAAACAAAGATGCATACATAAAGATGCATACATAATTTCCCTTGCAAAAAGAATTGGTTTAGCAAACTACATAAAATTTCTTTATATACCCAGAGCTTGGATATTGGCGTGTGGTATTGGGTAGTAGTTGTGTGTCAGGTTTGTTAGAATCATACCTTTAAAATATAATAAGCTTAAAGGTGTTATAAAAATCGACGACATTACCAGGATTCGAACCATGGGTCTTTAAATTACCGTACCAGCGTTATAGTTAGAGAAGACTGTGACAAAAGCTTGGATAATTGGTGTTTGTAGTTTGTAGTGGTTCTCGGTCCAAAACATGTCAGGGGATTAAATTTGATCTCTAATGCGTCTGTGCAAATTGTACTCGGATTAAAAGTGGCATCATAATCTATTAAGACGACTAAGCCTCCGTCGTTCGTCGTCTGTCCGTCCGTCCGTCCGTCCGTCCACCATTTATTTCGAACGACATCTCCCCTGAAACCTCACTTTTTATTTGACATTAAAAGACATGAAATAAAGATCAGAAATGACTGATAGGTTCGTAAAATAATTGTTCTGAATACCCGTTCAACGAGAACTTTACTGATGGAACTGGCTTTTGCTTGCTCAAAGACAGTAACTAACAGAGTATTATTAAACCAGACTATTAATAATAATAATAATAATAATAATAATAAAATAACAGTTTTCTTTATTTAACGAAGGTGACTCGATAAGCCAATAGGCTTATCTAAGTTATCTTACTTGAGGCCTTCAAACAAATACACATTCAAACATGCAAAATCAAAAACATGTTAAACAACAGCACAATATATATCATAAAGAAACATGAGCAACTGTACCCGAGTGGAATATTAACTGTATAATAATATGAAATTTGTTATTTGTTGCTAAGTAGATAGTTTCTGTATTTTGTACGGAAGATATTTAAGCTCTTAGCATTTCGAATTTCAAAAGGTATTAAGTTCCAAATAATCATTCCAGAATATTGAAATGTGTTTTTTGTGTACTTAAGGATGAGATATATTTTTTGTTATGTTTAGATCGTAGGCTGTAATTGTTTTTGCTAGCAGCATCATAATTTATATATGTAAAAAATGTCTCATAATGTGTGGGACTAAACCATTTAAACTTTTATATACTAAAACAGCCCTATTGTACTTTCATCTTTCCATAAATGGTAACCAATTAAGATCTTTGAAAAAGTCGATGACTGACCAAATTTTTTTATCTAAAATCATTCTTGTTGATATTTTCTGCGTGATTATAATTTTGTTTAAACATTTTGTACTACCCATGCTCCACAAAACAGACCCATAGTCAAAAATTGGTAAAATATAAGCGTTGTAGAATAGTACTCTCATTTCTCTATTTAAATATGGTTTTATTCTTCGAAAAATGGCTAATTTAGAATTTAGTTTATTATATACTCTTTTTGTTTGGGGAACTCATGTGAGATGTTCATCAACAAGGACTCCAAGAATAGTTTGCTGGGAGACGGGCTCTATGGTCTGTCCGTCAATTGAAATGTTAAGGTGTCTATTGCGGTGTGTATGATATGTAGAACCCAAAAGCATGCAGGTGGATTTGTGTGGATTGAGAGCCATGCTATTCATATATATTTTATATAGCTTTATTGAATATGAAACATTATCTTATATGACGGTTCGAAGATTAAACGTAATCATAAATGTTAGACGCGCGGCAACAAAGTATCTATATTATGCACCTAATGACGATATTTACTCGTCGTTGCACCTGTCAATTTTTACATGTCAAAATATGCGGCCTGCTGATTGATCAATTAACGAACGACAGGTCGAATTTATGTAGTTATTACACTATATTAAGGAGCGGACAATAATATACAGTTGTGAAAGTTCCGATATCCGGGTTCCCATAAACTTGAGTAGAACATATTGCCAACTTTAGAAGGAACAATCGGATTTCCGTCAGTGTTCGAATAATCGGGCTTAAACAAATTATCAGAGCAACTTTCGAGAGTCGACTATAATTTTAATTTCTGCAACAATATAGAATGATCTACCATATCAAAGGCCTTACGTAAATCCAAAAATAAACTGCCAAATAAATTTCCATTTTCTATTTCTCTAGACCAGTGATCAATAAGACGAACTAATGCTGTTTGGCAGGAGTGTTGTTTTCGAAAACCGGATTGAGTTACATGCAGAATATTGGTTTCTTTAAAATATTGGTGTAGTTGATTTGATATGCGTTTTTCAAATATCTTAGTTATTGCTGGCAAAATTGATATTGGGCGACAATTAGTAGCATCTCCGATTGAACCTTTTTTGAAAAGTGGTATTACACGCGCTAGTTTGAGATCATCAAGAAAAATTCCTATCCGTAAACTATTATTGACTATAGATGAGATTGGAATAGATAAAACATCACTACATGTTTTAATAAACGAGGACCTATTCCATCAAGTCCATTCTTGTTTTGGGATTAAGCTGATTCCGATAGCTTCATTTATTAAGAAAGACCAATCAGACTAAATTTAGTTTAATTTAATCATATTACGTTGCAAATATATCGTTCAATAGTTCACATATGTCTGCCTGCCTCCCTCCCTCGCTCCTCCCCTTCCTACCTACCTCCCTTCCTAAATACCTACACGAAAATAAGTGTTTTTCTTAGCTCTACTGGCTCTTTGTGCCAGGGGTAGCTCACCTAGGGGTGAGCTTTTAGGATATTTCGCCGTCTGGAAATCCGTCGTCCGTCCACCATTTCCTTCAAACGACATCTTCCCTGAAACACTAGGCCAACAATAATAGAACTTTGCAGATGAAGCTCTATCGAAGTTGTTCAAAGAATTCCAAACAATCACAAAAATAAGAATGAAACGCTCTTACTGGTACGACGTTCAACAATGCGCGGGTGTACAATGTTCTTTGTTGTTGTTTTTATAATTTTATCTGTCTCTATGAACATGTAACCTGTGCAAGTCTTGAGAACAATGAAATAACTACACGCCCATGAAATTTTCTTGGAATATCATTGAACTAATAAACAATAAGGGCGAGTAAAAAACGCAAACCGTTTAAAATATCAATTTCAGTCGGAAACGGCCTAACAATATTTCTGTTTTAAGACTAATGTAGTATTTTAGCATGCTTTTCTAAGATCTGAACCGTCCGTGATACTACCGTGACGTATCAGGTTCAAAAGCCCAGGTTTGACGAAAATGGGAACGTTTAAACTTGTACAGATGAGAAAAAATGGCTAACTGGAACGACGGAGCGTGTTCTGAACGGCTTACTGTGGACGCCGAGCAACGCTGCTAGAGGAGGCTTGGAACGCCAGTTCCATTCAATACATTGGTTGTTGTATCGACTAATCATTGTAATTTTAACTTGATATTTTAACACATGTTGTCATGCAGTTTCTATAAATAAAGACTTTTGTAAAGTAAATTATTCTGTTTACAATGTATATTTTCACTTGATTTCTGAATAGCCCTGATCCGTCCATATGTATTTTCTCGCACTTCTATGCCCATATTAATTCTTCATCACTGTGTCTTGAGTGTCTCCCAGAACCATTGAAAGTTCCGACTCAAATGAACTGTAACTTACGTTTTTGTTTCTGAATCATCTGTACTGGTTTCGTGTGATGTAACGCGCAACGTATAGCTCGAACTTGTGACTGTTTCTTATACTAGTATGTGGTACAGATACAGTACCTTTCTTGCCTTGCTCACAACGTTATTTCACTTTGAGGAATACTTTTATACCAATGTTTTGTGAGCGCCATACACCACCAAGGTACTTGCTTGGTGGTTATGGTCGCACTTGGGGTTCAGACCTTTTTATACTGATGTGTACAGCACAAAAGATATTGAAGGTAAAATATAACGGTATTGCAATAAATAATTACTCCTATAACTTAGACATTTTACTTTCGATTCAGCAATAACGGACATTTGGAACAACTTTTACATATTGAAGTATCACTCATTAGCAACTTTCTGAACGAACTCCTTTTACCTCTCAGTGGTAGTATTATTTAGAGACATTGACATACACCATTCGTAGGTCCCATTCCTGCTCACGGTGTTTACGGGCGTCGGCGGATGTCAGTGTCTTTCCGTGACCATTTGTGTATATTAACGTTTTGGGGCCATCTTAAAGGAACCTATACTGATATTGCTAAAGATCCGACTAGTATGTAGTGCGTCTAATTTTATGAAAATTATATTTATGTCACATTCTACATGTTTATAATATTCACTACATACATTGTATGTTATTGACAATATACTACAAAATGTGTTGAGTAAACTCCGTTTATAAGAAACTCCTTGGGACTATTTACATGTGTTCCTTATATCCGGAGTTTGTTTTATCCATTTTACTTTTTCATAAGACATTTTGAGCCGGCGACATGAATTGAAAAATATGGGTAGAGATCCATGCACTAGACAATGCTGCATGCCAAATATCTAAGCCCTTGGCTTTCCGATTTTTTCAGAAGAATACTTTTAAAGTTTTTCCTTTCTGTTGACATGGCAACCATCGTCTGCATGGAATATAATTATTTCAGCAAATTTGATAGAGCTTCGTGCAAGGAACATTGCTTCTAAATGTCATCATCAACATTGGCCAAATGGTTTCAGAGAAGATCTGGTAAGAAAACGTGGACGGACGTACGACGAATGAAGGGCGCTGGACGGTGAGCGATCGCAATAGCTCACACTTGCACTTTGTTACAGGTGAGCTTATAAAAGCTTTAAATATGTCCATACAGCATGGAGTTTGAAAAGCAAGAAGAGCGATCAATTTCGAAGAAAAACGCATGCATTTGCTTTAAATTATTCTGATTGGTTGTTTTGAGGGGTTTTATAGTCACTTTTCCATAAGCAGAGTGGGAATGCTTGTTTGCATAATCAACGAGTAATATTCTTGCTCCGAGTGTGTTGTATTTCTACAAAATGACTTTTCAGACAGGACCTGTTAAGGATACATAAATTAATAAGCAACGTTTAGTAATATTGATATTCCCGCCGAAAGGAGATCTGTTGTGAATTATTTCAGGCTGGAAAAATACCTGTACATGAAATAGTCATTTAAAAGTAACAATGAGTCATACCTCTGGTATAAATGAGTGGATCGCAACGACAGTTAGAATGCAGCATTTACCTATGTATGCATTCCTCTCAAGTTACATACCAGCGTTTGATGGGTGTATTTTTGTAAATCATGGTTTCTACACATAGTTAACAGAGTATTTTTTTTTACAGAAGTCTTCATTCATAGAAACTGCATGATAACACATGTTAGAAATATCAAGTTAAAATTACAATGCTTAGTCGAAACAACAAAACAATTTGCGATTCTTAACTCGCCGTTATGGCTTGTTAGTTCAATAATATTTTTTTTTAAAATACATCGACGTGTAGGTATTTCATTGCTCTCAACGCCTCTGGATTTGTCCAAAAAACACATAAATTACGACAGTATGGATATTCTGAACATTGGAAATTTGAAAATTATGAAAATGTTAGGACAGAAAAAAACCGTAGTGACATTTTTTGTATCTACAGAAAAACATGTTGAAATGCTTTTTACAGGATAATTATGCAAACTCATACTGCCGTAAGCTATGTGTTTTTGGTAAAAATGCAACATTTCAGCACTAGGACATAAAGATCTATAATTTATAATTCTTCACAAGTCTTACGGAACGACGTAAAAATCTCCGGAAATGCCAGTCATGACTTCTTCTCAGCAACAGGTAAAGTCTTCTTGACGACAGGGCAAGTCGCCTTGAAAATTTCACTTTTCATGACATTATTGTGTTTCAAGTCGAAGCTTCTGGTTTATCTTCATTGCGATGCATTTATTGCCGAAGCCTTTCTTTTAAATGTTGTTGTTGTAGGAGTTTTAACGCCCGTACCAAACCGTATTTTGGTCATTTTACAGGCGGGCAGTTTACCTGACCATCATTCCTGGGAAGAACCAGAACTAGATACCTAAATGTGTATCCTCCGTAGGCAACTGCCAACTTTCTCACATATAAAAGGACATGGTCGGTACCAGGCCTCGAATCCATGGCCCTCAATCTATAAGAGGTTACAGTGATTCAAGTCAGCAACTATAACCACTCGGTCATATAGGCGTACCCTATATTTCAAAGCTAAAACAATATTCCGCTAAATTTTATTGCAGTCAACTCTCTGTTTCAGTGCTTTGATAAAATAAGCAAACCGGTCTCAAGTTCGTTACGTCAAATTTTAACAATACATACATATATCACGAAAGAGAAAATTCGTCTGCGGATTACAATACTAAATATTGAAATACGTTTTTGTTATCACTGTTCTTTAAATAGGTTAATAGGTTTCTCGTTGATGACGTACTAAAACCTGAAAACATTACAAAATGCAAAAGTACCAATAGTAACGATTATTATACTTTGCCCATTTTCTAATAGCTCTACCAACGTCGGACTCCTACAAAATTTATCACATCCTCGGGGGATTTTAATCATACTGTTGACAATTACAGTTAACTAGCAGTTCTGAGTGTTATTGTCAAATCAGTCCAAGTAATTAAAAATTAAACTAGCATCAACTAGTTCACATATAGGTAGTAACAAAAGACAGAATGTTTAAACAATCGTTTACACTAAAGGTTAAAACCAAGGGTCAAATCCACTAGACGCTCTCGGACAACACACATATCCACGAGTACAATCGTCTTTTTGGTACTCATGAGGATGACATTTGGCTCTGCATTCACATTGGTCATCTTTTCCAGTAGTCTTACAGCAGCGTGGAAATTTCTGAAAACAATTTCAAAGATGTTATCAAAAACGTATAGACTTTTCATCAAACTTAACGATAGAATATCATTTAGGATGTCATGAACAGCGGGTCTCTGGATAACCTGTCCAGCGTATTTTATTCTACGATAAAAACATCACGTTTTCCAATGATGACGTGCCGTAAATGACGTAACGACGAGACGTTTATGTAAACAGGTGCTTCCAATCGTATTTCGCGTTTAAACGTTACAATGATGTACTTCTACGTGTTGAATAAAGTTCAGGATGGTTTTCAAGGAAAATAACGTGTAAGAATCGAAAAATAGAGTGCTCCTAATATCTTATCGTTGAATAAAATAGTCAGTCGTTTGGATGCGAAAAATTAAATTACTCGTGCTACGCACTCGTGATTTAATTACTACGCATCCAATCTTCTGACAATATTGTATTCAACGATAAAATACAGGAAGGCATTTATCATTTCTTACATAAAATATAACCTTGTCCCTCTATGTTTATATAGGAAACACAGCCACTCGTATAAAAATTAGATATCATTTAGGATGTCATGAAAAATCAACCGCCACTGCTGGGAATCGAACCGCGGGTCTCTTGATAACTGGTCCAGCGTACTTACCCTGCACCACGGCTGCACGTCACATCTTCCATGACAAATGACGTTATATACTTGACGTATGCACCGGAATGACGCTTTAACGTCTCACATATAGATGATACAGTTTTCCTTCTGTTGGTCAAAATAGGTATAGAAAACGTCAATGTTAATTTTTGTCGTCTGGTTCACATCAATGTGCCTCATACAAGTGATATGATGTTATGTCGAAAAATTTATTACTTTCAAATGATGGTTCTTGCATCAAATAATTCTCCTATATTCCTTATTACGGTATTTTAGCTGTCAATTTGTTTCACAAGAAACGAATAATATATTTACTGTCAACCTTTTAGACTTGATTTTCTGTCATATTACTTTTTGAAATTTTGCTATTTTCACATTGTTTATCAGGGGTTTTAATTCTTGCATAACTTATTTTTCTGCTAAATATTCAAATAAAATGCGTTAACGATTGTTTGATGCTAAACAACTTTTCATCGCACGTTTTTTACGTGGACAGGTTTTTACATAGGTCAGTTATACAAACATGATACACTCAACAATCTAGCAATGTCTCTTGACTTTCATATGCTAAACATTCTCAAACAAAATATGTAGTTTTGCAGATTTATTTATTTCATAGTAAAACATTTATTTTCCTTTGATACTTTCCGTCGTGAACGCAAAAAAACTATTTTTGTTTTACAAATGTATTGCAGTGTAGCTTAACCAATCCAATCAGTCGCCGATTAGCAAAAAGTGTGCATGTTTGTAAATAATTATCGCTGATTAATGACATTGATGTAACGTTCCAGATAGTTTATTTTCATACATAACATTACAAAAAAATGTAAAATTACATCATTAAATAAATCGCATAGTTTACATCCATTTTTGCCTCGTCGGTCAAAACGAAAAAATTGATTTAAAGTAGATGATTCTTATAAAAATGTAAAACGCTTTTTGTAGTATTACTGCTACCAATGGATAGCCATTAAAGGGGTACTTAGTCACTATGTTATGATCTATTTTGAAGTTAAATCAATACCTATAGCACCGGACAATACACTAAAAACATAACGGTACCTACCTTTCCTTCGATGGAGCAGCTTCCCTCCTGTGACTCGCCTTGCTGACAGCCGCCCAGGGTATATTTACAGTCACACACAGTCATACTTGTGAAGACGCCGTCAAACATTAGCAACGAGATAACAGCAACGATACAGGTGATTCGTACCATCTTGTACAATATTTGGATGGCAAAGAAACACGGCGCCTACATATATATGATGTAATACGGGAGGATCTCCCCGATGTTGCTCAAAAACAGCTGTTGCTGAGTGAGTGATGCCAAAAATATATCAGTTAGTTCAATGTACTGTCACTTATAATGTATTATTTCACTGCGCTATATGAATTAATAACATCTCATTAAATATTACTTGATACTTAGGCCCATGCCAACCAATCCTTTCGACGCTGTCTACTGGACGGGACGGGACGGGATGTGTCCTCTCATGTTGTTCGCTTACAAACTCAAAAGGTTTTATTAGATCGTTTCCAAACCTAGAAACTATGTTTATGGGCTTCATATTTCAGAAGAAGAATACCATAAACGCCGCCTCAAGCACTCCAGAAGTTTTATACTTTCATAAAAGAAAGTACACTAAGTTAGTGTTGTCCGCTTTACATTCCCTACTTGAATAACGTACACTGTTAGAAGGTACCCGAAAATGAAGTCGAATGACGTTTTGCAATTACGATAAAAGATGTAGCGAAAAGATGTAGGAAATAATATGTAGAGCAGAAATATTGCCGTAAAGTCGCGAAACATAGTTTCAATTTAAACTGAAGACGGTGTCGCAAGTAGAATAGGGTTATTAATAACCGTTTAGTGATTTTCAATTGGCATTTGCGACATGCGCCATTTCAAATTGTCGCAAACATTGCAACCGTTTCTTTATTTACAATATCTACGTGTTGTAGAAAACGGAATAAACTATGTGACTGTATCAGCTGTTGCCACAGTGATTTGTTACCGGACATAAATTAGTCATGTAGCAGATGGCGGAAGAACCGTGATTGACGAACACTTTGGTAACACGTTTCGGAAATAACGTAGCTTTCCGTTTCACCACAGGTTTTGAATTACCATCGTATTTTCATCTGACATGGGTGGGGGAGGGGGCAACAAATTTGTGGAATCATTTGAAGTGTAATCTTACAAACTGTAAAAAAGATTAAAAATAAATATCCTGTAACTTTTGACATAAATAGCAAAATAACTATCATTTGATAATTTCTTTATCGAATTAAATTTTGGGCATATTTAATGCAATTGTATCGTACTTTCAAAAGGTATAATATGTTATACACGTAACTTTATGTAACTATTTTTTAAGATATATCACCTTGATGATTTTCATCTTACAAATTCAGGTAAATCAAAGAACGGTGTTAAAGAAATTATTACGTCATTATAGTTAGCTCTGCACTTTTAGTACATGTACCTATCGGGTTTAATTTAAAAATAATCTTTGTATAATAAAGGACGTCTTTAAAAAATACTTAAAAAATCAACGTACAAACATGTTTTTCATTTGAACTGGGTAAAAATTATACATACTTTAAGATATTACCAAAATTAATGTTAAACAAAAATATTTAATTTATGTAAGTGAAATAAACATTTAAGTTCCTTTTTGAGCGACTTTTACATATTTAATGTCGACTCAATAATCCCTGTCTGATGTAGCCGTTCCTATATACCTTACATACTACACATAGATGTAGTTATTCGTCAGAATTTACAGCATAATTTGATGCTTTTGACTTGAAATAGGTTCTGTTCCATAAAAAAGATATGTTAGTAGTCTTGCTTTGTACTTTCGTCAAAAATGATTGCGTTTCTGCATTAAACTATCCCTTATGCAGTGAATGGCACAGTGTGTTTAAAAAATGCTGAAAAACTGGAAATATTTGAAATAATAATGTCAAAGATGAAAACAGACGTTGTCACGGTGTTTTCATTTGTTATCCACATTAAATGTTCTGGGTAAGTCAGACCAAGACTGGGCAAGTCTGTAAAGTTATATTCTGTACATAACGGATAGTAGAGCTGTACTGTAAATTGGCTGGTATTCGCAATGATTTAATATTTGCTATTTTCGCGAATTTCCCATTCGCTAATTTAAAAATGTCGCGAAAAAATCATTTTACATATATTTACTATAAGAGAACTTTCCTTTTGCTAATTTAAAATTCGCGAATAAATCTGTTTGCTCACAAATCGCGAAATTTTCGTCTTGCGAAACATTACCCGATTTATACAAATGTAGTACCTATACCTGACTGCAAAATATATATACAACGGTCCAGTTCATTTTTCAATCTCCGATCCCCGTTCCTCCACTTACATAACTAATGGTATTTCGGATAAGAACTTAAAACCGTGGACCGATGTATCGGTTCTGTACATGTTAAAGAACAAAGGGTGACTCTGGAACGGGACATGTTCTGTATCTACCACTATCCCCCGAAACCTAAAATAACAACACTCGTCTGGTGGCGTTGCTCATTAGGATTATCCGGTACCAACGATAAAACTCTAAAATACAAACATACATCTTTTAGCCTTGACAGTTCAATAACATTATTTATTCAATGTGGTGCGGACTAAAACTTTACGAATTTGACATAATAATCAAATCGGCTGTTCGTGATAACTATGCTCTAGTCTTACATTCTTCTCTTCCTGATAGGAAACATTTTTCACTTGTTTGATTCTTGTTTCTAATTTAAATTTGTGTTTTGTCTTTAACATTATAAAGTATTCGGTAGATAATTACATAAACTATTTACTACTGTAACTTTTATTTAATTATATCCGTCTAAAATGTAAGATACGATACATAGACAATGAATATTTAAACAGTATATTTAAGAAATAATATGTATCCATGATTGGTTTATCGTCGAATAACCCGAATTTAGAGTTTGTTCGTAGGAATATATTCAGGATATGATATAATAGGCAAATATTAAGGTCAATATGTCGTTTGCGGACCTGTGGACGCGTGTGAAGCTAGAGGTCATATAACTTTGCATGAGACCACAAACATAAGTAAATCTATACAATTGTTATATCGTAAGCCTTACAGAACTCAGAGAAACCAGTAGAAAGGGAGGTCATTCTTACTGACTTAACTTTTAAGAAAGAAGAGTAACATCCTTTTGACCGGATGACGCCATTTGCAGTCCTGTCGATCCGGAGAATAGTTTTTATATCTACACTTACTGACTCGGCAGGTGACTGCTCTACGCCAACCGAAAGTTTCTATTTATGGTAGGTATACACTGTATATAGTATTTTCTTAAACAATTGTAAAAGGAATATACAGTCATTTATCTCTCTGTTATGTTTTAACGTCATTTAACACTATGTCTTTCTGTAGCATTCTGTAATACTGGTCCTGAAGCTCGTGATTCGCTGGTTTCCAATCCTCACTCGGCTTTATACTCGATCTCAATTTCTGAAATAAAAGAAAAGCTTTGAGACAAAACGAAAAATTTGTATTCGAAACTATGTTAAAAAGTAATTCAGTCAACGCAACTTAATGATAGTACGCGATGCCATGGTATCATATTAGTGCACCATTCAACGGCATCATGTCAGTACGGCATCATGTTAGTACACGGTTCCATGGCATCATGTTAGAACGCGATTCCACGGCATCATTTTAGAAAGCGATTACACAGCATCATGTTGGAACGCAATTCCGAGGCACCATGATGTCAGAACGCCATTCCACGGCATCATGTCAGTACGCATTTCCACGGCATCATGTTAATACACGATTACACGACATCACATTAGTACGCGATTCCACGGCATCATTTCAATACGCCATAACATAGCAACATGTATATACGCACTTCCACGGCATCATAATAAAACGCAATTCCACGGCATCATGTAAATACGCCAGTTTACGGCATCATGTAAGAACACGAGTCAACTGCATCATGTTAGTACGCCATTCAACGACATTGTGTTAGAAAATGATCCCGAGGCATCATGCTACACTGTAAAAACTGGTAACATGTGACGCGTTTCAAGGGCGTTCATTTTTTAAACGGTGGTGTTCACATGGTGTGCAATTTTGAAACACAATGTGTTCGTTTGGTATACCGAAACGGGGGTGTGCGGTATTGAAACGGCTTGCGTTTAAATATGAAACGCTAGTGTTTGCCTGGCGTTTATATTATGTTTCCAGTATGTTAGCGTTAAATGACTTTTAAACGTGATAATCCAGCTGTAAGATTTAGTTAAAGATTTCTCCATCGGAGATTCGAACCCGGAGCCTCGAAGTAATCGGAGCTGTTTCATTTTGTAACACGGGTGTTTTCAAGGCGAACGATTTGGAACACTAAAAGCGTGTCAATCGAAAACACCTATTAATCTCTAAATCCTGAATTATTTGTTTTCATGAAATTGTTACAATGCACTAAATCAACAACGTCTTCATGTTGTATTGTTGTCCTATTTAACTAATTAAAGAAAATGGTTGGTTTGCTTTAAAGAAAACAAAAAAGACCAAAAATGTTATTGGTGAAATAATCTCTTTCACACGAGATTTTTGGCGGTAAAACCGAACGTGTAAACAAAACAATTTTTATTATTTTGTCCCAAATATTGAAGAAAACAGTTGCAAGAGATTGAATAAATCATAATTCAAAGTTCGAATCCACTGATATAGGGAAAACATATTGTACAGAGGAACTCTGCATGTTTAGTTGAAAATAGAATTTCCCCACCCACCGTTTTGCCAGATTGCGAGCTTTGGTCGAGTTTAAAAAATGTGGAAATTGAGAAGGAAGAGCCAAACATCACACACACATGAAGGCCACATCCCCCCCCCCCACACACACACACAAGAGACCGTGGATACAGCAACTGCCTGCAACTGTGCAAAGTGACCAGCCAATCTTGGAAAAGTTCCCATGCTTAGACAAGTGTGCAATGTAAGTAGGATAATGAATAATAATTTGACTTTTATCCCAAACGTTATTTATTTATTTGAATCTTATTTTTCTGCAGTTCATTGATGAACTGTTGGAATGTAATCGCCTAATTTGCATAAACAGGTGAGTATATTCGGGAAATTTCATCGCTCGCTGGTCTCTATACATTTTTAGTTTTAAATGTAAAACATCCATGAAAGAAATTAGCTTATAATCATAGCATTGAACTTCGAAAACATTTATGAAGTTAAGCGTTCTGTTTTTAAGGGTGTAACGATATGCTCACCTTGCGATTCGATACGTAATGTGGTACAAAGTGTGTGATACAATATGCATCTCAATACATAGTTTAAGATGAAAAAACAGTATACATGTAAACCATTTAAACTTTTATTACAACTCTACTCTTGAAGGCACATCGTATTTTGGCTCAAGAACTATCATATTCTTAAATCCTGGGGTTTCAACTACACTAAATGGCTGCATGTCAGCTGCTAAGAAATGACCTACGGCCTTCGTTATTGCAAGTGCCCATGAAGACGAAAAGGGCAACGTCCTTTGTGTTACATCCTGGAGTCGTAATTGTCCTGTTGCACAAGTTGTTGAGGAGCTTGCCGTATCTTTTTTGCTCGGACGAGTAAAGTCAGATCAAAAAATGTTAGGATAATGCCGTTTTATGTGCTTTGCCATATTGGAAGTGTTGCCAGATTTATATGACACATCAACAAAACAATGTCGGCAGGTTGTTAAATCTTTAATTGTTGTTGTAACGCCGTTCTTATTGACGGTCTTGAATCCAAAATGATTGCATAGTTTTTATTTGTACGACGCCGGTAGCGATTTCAATTCAGCTGATTTGTTGATTTTTACTTCTCTTGAATTAGAAAATGGGAATACGCCGTGCTGTACCGTACAAGCAATGCGTTGTATCGTAATCCGTACCAGGTCCCAATTAATTCAATGTACCGTTCAATGGTATATCGTTACACCCTTAGGCGTTACTGTTTTGTTTTAAATAAATTCAAACTTACGTTAAAGAGTGAGTTATCACCTTTTAATCTTTTACCGAATGAAGGAATGAATGCGATCTAATAATTAGATTGGTGAACTGGTCAGTATGACGTCACTGCGAAGCCGAGAATGTGTTCACTTTCTGACAGTTTATACACCAGTAAACTTCTAGAATAAATTAATTTTGACAATCAGTGTGTAAAATAAATCAATAACACGCTCGCATACAATAGCAGTATAGTACATACTGTAACAACAGTGTGACGTTGTGTCTAGTTGAGATTGATTTTGTTTACAGACCGAGACCATAGATTCGATGGACAGGCCTAACTTGCATTTTGTCGGTCTAAAGCTATACATAGCTTGTGTTGTGTTGCATGTTTAATCCTTTTCTGACATTAAATTAATATTGTATTGCATTGCTGGCCTCTTTCTTTTGGGCCTGGCTTTGACAGGCTGTAGAAATGTGTAGCAGCAGTGGTAGCGCATTCACCTCAGGATCGAAGGGCCCCGGGTTTGATCCCTACCATTGCCATTTCGGTAATGTCCTTAGGCAAAACAAAATAATTCCACATTGCCTCTCTCTCTTTGAGGTTGATTCCATCTGGAATGAGTCTCGAGAGCGATTAATATAAGTTGTAAGAACTTGTTTCGCAATTGATAATAAATGAATCAGTATATTATTATTAAAACTAAATGAAAGAAATTCCACTCATTATAAAATTATATGAATTATTCTTCGCCTTCCAGGATTAAACAGATTTGGCAGTGCTGAAAGCCTTGAAATCAGAAACAATCTATAGACAATGACAGGTCTGAAGACAAAGTCTATTGTTCAGATAGTTAAGGTACGTTATACTTGGACATGTTGGATAAGCAGCATATTTGCTAACTAGAGGGTGCCCAATAGCCCAAAATATTAATTTTGTCCTATTAAGTATTCAGTATGCCCACAAAGCAACCTTACCTAGAACAGCCACAATGCTAAATAATCAATTTCGACCAGTGTAGATGAAGATCAGACTGCCTACATAAGGGTCTATCTTAAATAATTTCTTAATTATCTTCCCTTTAATTATTAAAAAATACCAGGAAAATATCTTGGAAATTATTGAATATTTTCATTTCAACATTGGCACAGTTATAGCAATGTTGGGAATCCTTGTTCATTTACTGACAGTTTTTTTCTTGTCAAGCATTCTTATAGTCGAGAAGGTTACTGAAGGATACCTCTTGTTATTTATTGACATATCTTTCAGTTTGAAGGTGAGAAGGTGGAATGACTTCTTTCTTCAGCCCACAAGTCTGCACCAAAGTTGATTGCCATCACCAAGGAGGAGGAGATAGTTAACATGGCTATTGTGTTCGACAGTGTGTACATTCTCCCGGATACTGCAGAAACAGTAGAGGCCATGCTGGTTCTGCTGGGGATGTACATTTGTATTACCTCAGAGACTTGGACTATCTCTATTTGCAGCAGACAGTTTTTCAACAACAATATGAGGGACACAAGACATGTATGATTTCATACAATTTCTGAAACTGATGACTGCAGAGATTAAAAAATGAGGTTTATCAATATTGACTCACAAATGATCATGGGATAGACGGAATGTAAAATTTAAGTCTACAGATTTTAAACTGAAGGAAATTTATAACTGTTGAATATATGAGAAATGTGATTTCTCTGTCCATTTGATGCCATTTTCATCCACAAACTTGATAGGTATAAATAATAGCTGAAAGAAATCTTGCTGACATATTTCGAACTGTTAACGGTGAGATTAGAAAATAGGCATGGAGATGTGCAAATCCTATACTGCAAGCTTGATTAGATTTCTTCCTTATTACAGATAATTTGTAATTAACTCTTCAACTTGTAAATGTAAATGTATAAATAAATGGGTTTTGTATCACTCAGGTAACCGGGAGGGGGGACGGGTATAAACTCACTGAATTTGCTTGTCTCCCTTTTTTAGCTCGACTTTTCGAGGAAAGGGGAGCTATCCTACTTGCTGTTGGCGTTGGTGTTACACCTCGGTTAAGTTTTTCATAACACCCCAGTTTATTTCAAAACCATTAGAGGTAATGCTTTGCAAATTACAATACTTGTTAACCATCATAACCTCCATCAACAGAAAGAGAAGATAACTGTCAGGGTTTTTGTCAGAATTATGGCCCTTTTTTACTTAGAAAGTGCTTGAACTCGGTTAAGTTTTCCGTACCATCCCACTTTATTTCAAAACCATTACAGATATTGCTTTGAAACTTCTCATACTTGTTTACCATCATTACTTCCATCCACAGACAAGAGTACATAACTCTGAAGGTTTTTGTCAGAATTATGGCCCTTTTGTGACTTAGAAAATACAATGAATATTGGTAAAATCCACTTATTGAATTAATAACCCTTTGAGATATTGCTGCGAAACTTGGAATACTTGTTTGCATCATTACCCCCATCTGTATGCAAGAGAAGGTAACTCTGTCAATAAACTTTTTGAAAATTAAGGCTCTTTATTGACTTAGAATCTCGATTAAGTTTTCCTTACCAGTCCACTTTTTCGACTGAACTGTTTGAGATTTTACTGTGAAAGTTGGAATACTTGTTTACCATCATGATCCCCAAATGAAGACAGGAGAATGTAACTCTGTCAAGGATTCCATTTTAATTATAGCCCATTAACCGACTTAGAAACTCGGTTAATTTTCATTCTTGTCCACTAGTTGACTTGAACCTTAACAGATATTGCTTTGAAAGTTGGAAAACTAATGTACCTTCATGACACCTATCTGTAAGCAAGAGAAGATAGCTCTGTGAAAATGTTTTATGAGTTGTACATAGAAATTCCTAGTTAAAGTCTTGTGTGCAACTGGCACTTAGTCTATATATCATTAATAACTTTTAAGAATTAATTAAAAACTTTGCTGCAGTATTCAGGGATATCAAACAATTAAGTTTGATGAATCTTGCTACTTATGGCCCTTGTTTGTACAGAACCTTGTTTTGCCTTTTACTGCCAGTTTTGTTTTATTGGCAAGCACTGAAAAAGTTGAGCGCGCTGTCCTACTGACAGCTCTTGTTATTATGCCTGTCTGTCTGGAACATACATTGAGTACTATTCAAGGGATGTAGTTGATATTTCACACAATGATAGAGGGTAAAGAGGAGGTGCAGTGTGCAAGAACCATGACTACTTTCTTAATTAGTTGAATTGTCTCCCTTTATGAGAATTTCTTGTGTGCGGCATAACTTGAAAACTCTTGAGGGGAACTTTTGTTCTGCTTTAAATATAATTCCCCCCCCCCCCCCCCCTTTGCCCGGGGGGTTGCGTATCTCAGGGTGCATCCATCGTTTGCATGATGTCCTTTTTTGTTTGTTTTTAAAGTAAAGCATATTTAAATGTAATTGTTCTTTTGTTTTGTTCAATTTGTATTAATAAGATGCTAGTATGTATGTGATAACTGATCTAGTAATTTATATCATTAATAAATAAATGTTTTGTTTATAGGAGTAGTTGTCTTTCTTTGGTATCAATCCAAATTGGCAATGCTGGAATAAAATTGAAACATGTGACATGTTTAGCTATATAGATTTTTAGGTGTTGTAAAACAGCACACTTCAGTTTTGAAACATGTCACGTGTTGCAGTTTGAAACACCTACTGTGTTTACTTTACGTGTTCACGTGTTTTAAAAGTGTAACAGAGGAAGTGTTCTGCTTTGAAACGTGTCACATGTTTCATTTGGAACACGTGAACACGTTCCAAATGGAACACTAGTGTTTCTCGAAAACGTGTGTGTTTCAAAAGTGAACTGTGACGCGTTTCGTTTTGAACGTGTTTTAAAAGTGTAACAGGAGAAGTGTTTCAAAAAGTGTTTAAAAACGAAACGTCCGTTTTTACAGTGTAGAACGCGATTTCACGGCATCATACTGGTTCTCAATTCCAAGGAATTATGTTATACGCCAGTCCACGGCATCATGTTAGTACGCCATTCCACGGATTCATGTTCGGACGTCATTTTGTGGCATTCGAGATGTGAATTTTCTGAATAAAGAATCGTTTGCTTCATGAATAAAAGAACCTCGTTGTATTTTGTTTTGCCCTTGCGGAGTTGAAACAACTAGTATATCATACTTCTTCCAAAAAACGACAACAAAGAATGTTCGTGAATCTGTGAGCTTCCGCAAGCTTTACTTAATCTCTAGCCGAGCGTTGCATAAGTGGTCATAAATTCTGTTGCCAGAGAGGAATATTTTTTGTCCGTCCTTAAATCCGTTTTTGAAGAAAAAATGTATATTTACTTGGCAAAACTTAAACATAAACTTTCAAACCTGTATCAGTGTGTGTCCATGTGCTTGGCGCAATGCTCGAACCATACAAACTGGAACTGGTACCAGGGAAAGGCATGCAATAATCCAACCTATTGCTATAGCCCACGAGGGATACGTGACCTCGCCATATTTCACTGCCTCCAGTTGCAACAGATTGAAAATCCAGATAAACTAGATAAAATAAAAAACAATAAAAAATACGTAGAAATTAACTTTGAAAATGTGTAGTATCACAGATCAGTTTTCGATAAATTACTGCCACCAGTGAATAGTTTCTTTAAATTTCTGTCGTTTTTAGTTTATCACATTGTTAGTAGACCAAGTACTTCGTTTACTCAAAGAACTGTCTGCATTTTTTTTTCCGAAAGTAAATAAAAGATATATTTTAAAAATGCACAAAATCTAAAAGTGTGTTGCTCCTCAATGATTGATCTAATCTTTTCTTCGAATATGACGTAAATAGCTCTTTTCGGAGTATCCTATGACTACTTGGTTATTTGCATATATCTATGACTACTTTGTTATTTGTTTATCTCTATGACTACTTTGATTGTTATTTGTTTATCTCTATGACTACTTCGTTTGTTATTTGTTTATCTCTATAACTACTTCGTTTGTTATTTGTTTATCTCTATAACTTCTTCGTTTGTTATTTGTTTATCTCTATAACTTCTTCGTTTGTTATTTGTTTATCTCTATAACTATTTCGTTTGTTATTTGTTTATCTCTATAACTACTTCGTTTGTTATTTGTTTATCTCTATAACTATTTCGTTTGTTATTTGTTTATCTCTATAACTACTTCGTTTGTTATTTGTTTATCTCTATAACTACTTCGCTTGTTATTTGTTTATCTCTATAACTACTTCGCTTGTTATTTGTTTATCTCTATAACTTCTTCGTTTGTTATTTGTTTATCTCTATAACTATTTCGTTTGTTATTTGTTTATCTCTATAACTACTTCGTTTGTTATTTGTTTATCTCTATAACTACTTCGTTTGTTATTTGTTTATCTCTATAACTTCTTCGTTTGTTATTTGTTTATCTCTATGACTACTTCGTTTGTTATTTGTTCATCTCTAGGACTATTGTGTTTGTTTCTCTTCTATGACTACTTTGTTTGTTATGTGTTTATGTCTATGACTACTCTACTTTGTTATTTGTTTATCTCTATGACTACTTTGTTATTTGTTTATTTCTATGACTACTTTGTTTGCTTTGTGTTTATCTCTATGACTATTTTGTAATTTGTTTATTTCTTTTACTACTTAGTTTTTTGTTTATCTCTATGACTACTTTGTTATTTGTTTATTTCTTTGACTATTTGTTATTTGTTTTTCTCTATGACTACTTGGTTTGTTAGTTGTTTATCGCTATGACTACTTTGTTATTTGTTTATTTCTTTGACTACTTTGTTATTTGCTTTTCTCTATGACTACTTGGTTTGTTATTTGTTTATCACTATGACTACTTTGTTATTTGTTTTTCTCTATTACTACTTTGTTAGTTATTTGTTTATCTCTATGACTGCTTTGTTATTTGTTTATTTGTATTACTATTTTGTTATTTATTTAGAAATAAAAAAGAATAGAGAACACGTTACCAGTATAATACAGGGAGTGATGAACCGCCAGAAAATCCCCCAGATTGGGTGCAGTGGTCTGCCAAGCATCAACTCCACATCTTTATACAGTCGCTTGGTGCCTGTGTGGTTGTAATGGTACTTTATTTCAATATGGGAATTCCTTATTGATAACTAATATGCTGATTATATTAAAATCTTAACCACACAAAGATCTTTTACGATCGAATATGTACTGATGACAAAATGGTAAAGCATTAACTTTCTTTAATTGTGATATTGCTCATAAGTTTCATCAAGCGATTACTGTTAACAGTGGTGCTCACAATTTAAAAACAGTTAATAGGTTCGAACCTGCTGTGGTAATACACGTATGTATCATACAATCTCACCGACTATTTAGGCATTATCTTAATAATGTCAAACCTACCATATACCCAGGCAAGACCAACTATTTCCAGTAATGCTATGAACATCACCGCAATACTTGCACAGTACCAATCCAGAATCTGTAGAAAGTAGATTCCACCCTGTAAAAAAATGAAACAGCTAGATTATTAAATACTCTAGGCTGTCCTAATTATACTTACATAATGCATTTGGTGATATTTGGTCATTACATGTAATATTCGAAGCAACCGTCTACGATGATCGGATGTACTTGAAATCTTATTGACTAATGAGTCAGAGTCCAAATACAGACCTGGCCCTTTATGTGAACATTTGATTACGGCGGAAGTGAGTCTAGTACTGGCCATCTAAAGGAACAATAGTCCTGCCCGCCTGTAAACAACCGAAATATGTTTGAACGGGCCTTCAATCTAAAAAAATAGCTCCGTTCAAACAATGTGCTAATCACAGAGCCAATAATCACACAGTCAAATAGCCAATCATCAGTCATCGCACTTAAAATAAATCTTACAGTAAATGCAACTCGAACCTGTGTTATACAAGATATTCCAAGAAGAAATGACACAACACAAACAGTGGCAGTCACCAGAAGCTTCCTCTGTATCAGTTGTTTAGGAAACGTGTCAATAATAGCCGTTGTCACGGTCTGCACGTGTACAATCTAGAAACACGGATAAAATTATAAGTGACTCGTGTCATAGTAGTTTGGGTTCATTAATTTTACACGCTGAAACAGGGTTTTACAAGTCCATCGAAATTTAGAATGTCATTCATCTCTAGACGTTAATGTTAACACTCTCGGTTACCGCTACTAAAACATTGTTTAGTGTAAACTTCTGCCGATTTATATTAAACGCGAGTATACGCAGTGCTCTCCCTTGGATCATACCGGAAGCGTCGTTGGCGCACTGGCTAATCATTATTAATATTAGCTAATCACAGTTGTCTTTAATAATTTAATAATTATATTTTCTGCAGAAAAGATGTATTATCATATCATGCCCGCCCAACGTAACAATATTAAATATACACACAATGAGTAACACATTAATTCATAAGTTATCAATAAAGTTACATTGCCCTTAGTTTCAATGAAGATTTTCAAATCTATCACCACCGTGATGTATAATGGTAATTCCGCGTGACGTTTCTTGTACTGGCACAAATGTATTATGATAGATAAATAAATTTCATCTAATACATGTAACAGCAACATTATTTCATATGCATGTAATTACATGTGCTTTTTTAACATGCTTGGTACGTTTGAATCACATATTTTCAGAATACTTTATACTTCGACAATAGTACTTCTGCCTTAAATATTATGAATGTTAAAAGGAGTACGCATATATACTTCTTCTTCTTCATATCTTGCCCTTCAGTATATTTCCGTAACCCTGCTTCTCACATATGCAAATTTATTAGAACTGTAATAGAATTCTAGTTTTTGTGTGAAAAGTGTTTAGCAACTACAATGTAACAGTACAATTTTTCGAAAGACTACGCATTGGTTTAAAACGGAATACTTATATATTGCTGCATTTAAAAAGTGTCCCGTAAACACACCGTTGAAATAATTTGTTTCCAATTACACTGAAATACAATTATACGCTAATTTTGAGGTCAATGACCTGTTAAGAGTGATATTGACCGAGACATTAATCTAAAATTTTTATATCGTTTACCTCAAAAAGTGTAGTGAAAATCATGCAAAAATATAACCAACTGGCGTCTTTAAATCCTTGCAGGTCTACACATCATTTTTAAGGTCTGCACAAACTTTTGCAGACCAGCAGGCACGTGAGCGCTTTAGGCCAATCAGGATTAAGTATTTATGACAGGTATACGATATCAACACTTGTAAGCAGTTTTGAAGTAAAAAAGTGCACTAAAATGTATAATTGCATTTTTCTGCACTTCCAGACGCGGCTACAGAAACATGATTAAAGGTAAGCAACCACGAACGAGAAAATACATCCGAGAATACGCAGTATTCTCCCTTGTTTATATAAAAATAAACCGTCAACGCTGGTCACGCTGGTAAAGATTGCCAGTCGAGAAAGTAGCTCAAATTGTATTTGAAATTGACTAATTTCGATATTATAAACCGAGTCGTATTAAATTCTTATTAGTTAGTGGTAGAATGTGCCCCATCTTATGTTTTAAATACACTATAAATAGCAAATAAACATATAATTAGGTTCCGATGAAGAACTCGCAAAACTAGCACGTGAATTTCAAATGCATGCAATTACATGTTTTTGATATACATGTACTTGATACGTTTAAAATACAAAAACCTCATGATTTGATTTTAGAGATGTTAATTAAAAAGTTACACGTTTATAAAAGCGTTTCTTCTAATGATGGGTTTTATTGCTGTAACCCTTGTTGTTGTCGATTCACTAGCAAATGCAAGGGCAGCGGTGGTGTATAGGTTAAGGTGTCGGTCGCTCATCCCGGAGTGCGGGTTCGAGACCCACTTCCTCATATAACACCAGTACTGGTTTTTTCAGGAAGAGGACTCGAGAGTGACTCGGTAAGCTACAAGCTTTCTTCACAATCGAGCTAAAATAGATTAGTATAAACTAAGACGAAGTTCATTTATAGTACTAGAATGTACAATGTAAACAGGGTATTTACTTTCAAAATAGTTAGTAAATATCGTAACTGATGCGTGTACCTCCCATTCAGATTTGGGCTTTTATGTTTTAAGTTCAGTTGTAATTTGAGTCTGCTATCCATTTTTTGCCGGAAAAGATTAAGTTTCAAAATATCAAACCGACCAAAATATTTGGAAACACAGATAAACACAATTATATCCTTATTTAAATTGTGGTGAAAACAAATGTTTTGTTAATTACTGCTTGTTTAAGAGACCACACGAAGCTGAGAGATTGTGTAGGAAGCAGCTAACAAGTTTTTTGTGTCATATATATTGACAGTAAAATAAAATACGGAACAATATTCACATCTAAAGAACGCAAATCTTTGAAATAAGTGTAAGATGATTGGCTAATGAACCGTACACGACGTTGGACAGCAATTGTACAGCTATTGCTCCGGGGATCGGTTGATTTTGCTTTTAATGTACACGTAGTCTTTTTTGTACCAGCCATCTCTTAATCAAAACTTCTTTGTTCAGTTTGTCACATCACGTTCAATGTGGCTCATTTGAAAAGTCAGCAACTTATTCCCATTATTAAGTACCAGTGTCGTAACTTTTTATAACTCCAGTCGGTCCCGTGCCTAAATTGTCATTCGTTTAATCGTTTTGATTTTATTTCAACTTCACGTTTAAAGCTTCAGTACACAAATAGCCTTTTTGTCCGCCAGATAGTGTTGGATTTCTCATGAATCTGCTATTACATATACTTTATCTGTAAGTTAGATATCGCATTCATTTTGAGATATGCAACCCTTAAGGGTCTATCTAAGTATCTTTGTCCCCAATTACATGTCAGTTTCAAACTGTGTATGGCATAAACTATTTACTAACAGACAGACAACTGATAAATGGCATCCGCACATTTAATTCTTACACTTTACTGAACATAATTTAGAACTATTATAGCATTGATTTAATCACAGCTTTTTGTCATTTACACCACTCGGATTTTTGTTGTTTAATTTCTTTTGGGAGCCATTTTCCATGCTTTGACCATTTTATGACTGTACGCGCGAAATCATTCATCAAATATTAATGCGCCGAATTCCCTGACCATTACAGCGATGCCAGCACAAGATAGATAAACTAAAAGGATGTTAGTTTGAAACGTCAAGGGAGTATGGTCTCAGATATTTATTCAATATTGTACAATTCTAAATATTTACGAACTCCCACGGACTCATAAAATACAAATCCAACTTTAATTTTTTTCTTCAATTCTTACTTTATGACCAAAAAATCGATGTTTAAAATGCAATTTTAACATGAACTAACTTTGTCGTTACAGTTGATATTTGACAATGCCGTTGTCAGTAGAAGCAATAGTAGAAGTAGCAGAAGCAGTATCAGCAGCAGCAGCAGTAGCAGAACTAGCAGTAGCAGCAGTAGAAGCAGTAGCAGCAATAAAAGTAGCAGAAACAGTAGCAGAAGAATTTGTAGTAATATCAGCAGTAGCTATAGTAGAGGTAGTAGTAGTAGTAGCAGTAGCGACCGTAGTAGCAGAAGTAATAGAAGTGTTTCTACCCATACATGAAATAATTAAATTGAAATTATAAAATGTAAATTATCATTCGATATTGTTTTACATGGCCATAGAATCAGTCATGTTGACATCGAAGAAAAGGACAGTTGTAAATTTAGGGGAAAAATGTCTATTTTATGAAATAATGTTTAAAAGGCATGAACTGAACTAGTTTGACACTAAAAAAGGTATTGCCGAGACAATGTGATATTACAGCAATATTTAAATGTACATGTTTATAGCTGCTCGTTCAGTTTCTAGCGATCTTTCTCCGTAATGGCTAGAATCAACAACACAATAAAGTCAAGTCATATAGGTAGCAATTTGAGAAAATCTGTAAGCTTGATTTCACGTCAAAGCAACACTGTATGTGTATGTTTATATAAGACTTTCAAAAGCGTTTTTAACGTTTAAAAAATTTGGCTGCGTATAATTTCAAAAATAGAGAAACGTTTTTCATTTGATGATCTTTTTCAATTTCAAACAGTTCGAAAAATCTTTTTTTTCTCCCCGTAATCTGAGAGCGAGCAACTAGCTTTAAACTACTCTTAATACATTGAATTTTGTTTAGTTGCTTTATAATTCACCTGTATGAAATACATGAGCGAAAGTAAATGCTGAAATATCATATTTCGTTCAAATTAATTCGCTGCAAAATATGTTTCATAGTAACTATTTGTATTTGACCTCTTCACATTAGTAGAAGTTATTTATAAACGTTTTTCTAAAAGCGATATACACGGTGGGGATTATGTTTGAATCACTCCCTACTAACGTAAGCATTTTCATCCAAAGCATTTATGCTTTTTTATTTAAGTTTTCAAAAAGACACAAGTTTTTTCAAACCATGGGGGCAGACGTGAAACATCATGAGGATGATTACCGGGGCACACTTGTCAACTTGGCCAAGAAAGACAAAAAAAGAAATTCAGAGCTAAAACGACACGAACTTTAGAATGAATCCCATCAACATTCCAGCAAATATTACTAGGATACGTATTTGTAACATGGCAAATAGTTCGTCTATTGGAATACTTTGTCTTGACGTTTTTCTTTATTTTAGTGATGGCCCTTTATATTTATCAAAGAAGTAAGTGTACACGTTGTGTCAATAAATAATGACAAATAAAGTATGAAACGCGTATTTTTAATACACGACGTTCCTTGAATGGCGTCTTAGATCCTTAGTTGAAGGGTTTTAGTCAGCGATTGATGTTAGTTGGAAAAAGGTCACATAATTGTATCTAAATGCTTTTAGTGGGCAGACAAGAAGCTAAATGTCCCTTGAGTATAAATTACACAGTTCTCGCATCAACAACGTCAGTTTCAATGAATTCGTGCTAAATTCAATTTATGTAGTCTATGTGATTTTTCATTCCATTTTCATCTGGGAATTGGTATTCTTTCACTTTGCCTGAATCGCGTATAGAAAGTCTGGTTCATTTAATTTCATTTCTATCTCCCTGTATTGCTATTGATAATGATTTGGAAGTACTTTCAGTGTAAGGTGTGTATGTTACTGTCAGTGCGTGTTATTTCATGCTTTATGAACCATGCATGCCGAGTATTAATTACAAAATATCCTTCCTAGTCTAGTTTCTTATAGTTGCGGAAACGATGACTGAAATGTTTTGTATGACCCCTAACCACAGTTAATGAATAATGCTGCAGATTTATCAATCTAAAATGCATTTAAAGAATAAAGCTTGCCTATTAATATCCCAGACAACTTAAATGAAACGTATGTCCCAACCGGACCAAATATCTCTCTACCGAATAAAAAAAAGAGTGCTTGTAAAATTGAAACAATTGGCAGAATTATTATTTACTTTGCCTCTTAAAGAAATAGCGTATAAAGCGTATATTGAACACGTACCTGACTGTCAAGTCCCACTGTGAACAGCATAAGGAAGAATAGAACCGACCAGAGTTGTGGCAGTGGTAACTGGGAAAGTGCTTCAGGGTAGACCATGAAAACTATTCCAGGGCCTGGAACAAAATGAATTGGATAAGTAAAATCAAATATGTCAACACTATTTGATAGTTGTAATAAAAAGAATTTAAAGAAATATTGTTCATTTACAGCCTATATGTAAGACAATGACGTTCTGATTGTACTACTATATTGCAATGAGGAACTTTAGTCAGTTATCTCCCATTAATACTCTCTAAATGCAGTTAGGTCCTTTCATTTGGATTACTCTGCCTTTTTCGCTATTTTCTTTGTTCCATATAATGAAATTTAAGGCAAAATATTGCTAATCATGATAATATCTTTAAATGATGCTTTTAGTTACATGTTCTATTATCCTTGCAGTCCTTGCATTTTAATCAACACATGTGTGAGATAATTCGCACAGAAATAATTGGTATTTCTCTATGTGGAACAGCGATAAAGTCAGAGGATTCCACTAGATAGGACCTACTTGCTAATTGGGATACCTTGGACTTTATCTGACAAGGGAGATAATTTCTTTTTCAATAAAGGTTCTCATTAAGGTCATTGGTCCACTCGTTCTTATGTATGGACATAAATGCATGTGCGTGAAGCTAGCTGCCAGTTGCCGGTTGCCAATTCAATGCCGATTCAACTGGTAACTTTTGTTGCCTATTCGTCTTGACTTGCAAGTATTAACCACATACCAAGTTGTTAAACCTCGAGCATTGGCAACTGGCAGCTAAATACCAACTCATTTTTATGATAAAAGGTGAATTAGCAACAGTTACTGGCAACTGGCCACAACTTCATACTCCAGATGCCAATTGAACTTCACTTGCAAATGGCCAATTCGTTCAACATTCCGAATTTGCAGCTGGCAACTGGCAGTCAGTTGCCAATTCGACTTATACCTGTAATTGTTTATAAAAAGTGAAATGGCAACTGGCAACCAGAATGATGCAAATTCGATGTTTATGTAAAAATCTGAATAAAAGGCAAATTGGCAACTGGCAACCAACTTCATACTCCAGATGCCAATTCATCTTACACTTGCAAATTGCAATTTCGTTCAACCTCGCGAATTTGCAGCTGGCAACTGGAAGCAAGATGACAATTCGACTTGTGACTGTAATTGTTGATACAAAGTGAATTGGCAACTGGCAGCCAGATGCTAATTCGTTTAACCTCGTAAATTGCCAACTGCCAACTGGCAGCCAAATGCCAATTCGATTTTTTTTTTAAATCTGAATAAAAGGTGAAGTTGCAACAGGCAACCAACTTCACACATAAGATGCTAATTCAACTTTCACTTGCAAATAGCCATTTTTTCAACTTCGCTTATGCTAATTGACAACTGGCAGCCAGATGCCTATGCGACGTGTGCCCGTTATTGTTAAAAATAAAGTGAAATGGCAACTTACTGCCAGATGCCAATACTATTTTCATGCAAAGCGAACATCTGAATTAAAGGTAAATTGGCAACTGGCAACTAACTTCATACTCCAGATGCCAAATCAAATGCAACTATTGTAAAAACAGTGCCAATTGGTGATGTTGAACAAATTGTCTTTTTGCAAGTGAAAGTTCAAATGGCATCTGGAGTATGAAGTTAGTTGCCAATTGCTAATTCACCTTTCATTCAGATTTTCACATTAAAATCGAATTGGTATCCGGCTGCTAGTTGCCAATTTGCGAGGTTTAACGAATTTGCATAAATTGGCATCTGGGGTATGAAGTTGCCATTTCACCTTTTATTCAGATTTTTACATAAAAGTCGACTTGGCATCTTGTTGCTAGTTGCCAATTCGTGAGGTTGAAAGAATTGGCTATTTGCAAGTGAAAGTTGAATTTGCATCTAGTGTATGAAGTTTGTTGCCAGTTGCCAGATGCCAATTCACCTTTTATCATGATTTTGACATAAAAATCGAATTGGCATCTTGTTGCCAGTTGCCAATTTGCGAGGTTGAACGAATTGGCATCTTGCTGCCAGTTGCCAATTGCCAATTCGGGAGGTTGAACGAATTGGCCATTTATTGGTACCTGGAGTATGAAGTTGGTTGCCAGTTGCCAATGCACCTTTAATTCAGATTTCTTTTATAAAAATCGAATTGGCAGTTGGCTGCCAGTTGCCAATTCGCGAGGTTTAACAACTTGGTATTTGATTAATATTTGCAAGTCAAGACAAATTGGCAACAACAGTGTAAAGTTGGCTATCAGTTTCCAATTGAATCGGCATTGAATTTGCAACCGGTAACTGGCAGCTAACTTCACCCACAACATAAATGTATCGAAAGACCAACCATATTATATCAATGGTAAAAAGTGTACACAAAATTTCATGCTAAAAATGTGACGCCCTATTTCTTGCAATAAACATTTCGCCAAGGCATAAGGAGTTGTCGTCCATCATTCTTGACCTAGTTTTCTTTGATATTTTTTTGCGTCACATTACAAATTCTAAATTGGTTTTAAGTACTCGTAGGAAATATGATCTATGCTGAAATTATCTAAACTTGCATTTCACGATAATTCTAAAATGGTGTAATAAATTGCGATCATGATAATATTGTTTTAAGACGATTTCGAGGTTAGACGGCTATAAATTCACAAATATGACACACAAAATGCCTGAGAATACCTTGTTTTATGACGCTATCGATGGGTAGACCTGCTGAATGTGCCATAAATCCAAGATTCACAAATATAACACAGCCAGCAAACCAACTAGTGACAAAGTCTAAAACAGGCAGAAGAAGTGCATCTCTGAAAATGAAACAAGAGGGTCATGAATGCCCAATATCGCGGCCATCATGTGCAGCGGAGCGGACCCGTTTGAGCATTTTGGTAGAGGACCATTCAACTAACTATAGTTTAGTTGAAACTGGCCATGTGGTAAAGAAGACGATGTCGTTAAAATGGGTTTTTATCTCTTTGTTTAGCTCTGGTGGCGATTATGTGTAACGGAGCGGAACCAGCAATTTTGGTATAGGACTATCGAAGGATAAATTCTACGAAGTGTCGTCGAAATTGGCTCAGCGTTTATAGAGTCTTTTTTAAAAAATTTTTAGCTCTAGTGGCCGCTTTGTGCAGCGAAGCATAACCATTTATGCGCGCTTCTGGTAAAGAGCCATCCACGAAAACAATCCTATGAACTATGGTTGAAATTGACTAAGTGCTTCAGGAGTTGATGGCGTTAGAAGCAATTATTGACGACGACGGACGACGAAAGATAATGGGAGATCACAAAAGCTCACCATGAGCATTTTGTAAAAGAGTTAACACTAGCATGTGAGTCTCTTGGCAAGTACAACAGTGCATTCTTGCTCGAATTTATTATATTCATTCAATGTAAAGCCGATCTTGTTCGATAGCAGAAGAAACAAGTACCAGTCAAGCTGTACCAGTAACGCAAGAAAACACATGCCGAACAGACAGCTTTGCAACAAATGCCGTGTACAGAAATAACAATACTATTCAATATACATGCGAACAATTACAGCGATAACTGTTCTGTAATTTTGATGTAAGCGATAACATGTTTAATGTTCAATGGTCGGAATATTTAAACGGCGATGGTGTAGCCTGCTTAAAATCGTACAAGTTTCGGACAGTTGAAACTTAAGTTCAAATGACGTAAATAATTAGAGTATTTCCTATAATGTAAGTACGTTATAATTCATAATAAATACCTTCATCAGCCAGTTTTGCCAATAGGTAAAATTCATATTTGGAATGTACAGAACATGAAAAAAGAACTAGCAGACTAGGTAAAACTACCATAACAAATCAGCATACTTATACAAATATACTCTGTCATTGTGACCTATAATTCGACTTACTATTTTGTTAAGCATTGAAACGTATGATGTTACATTCTTTTGCCAGGTTAAATAAACAATACTATTAAAATGAAACGGTTCAAACGTGTTTCAGCTAAATCGAGATTTACTTTTATGTCGTGATGTACGTAAGTTTATGATATCACCAGCCTTGATATATGGACAGTGGTGTACGGTGCTCGTCAAATCGACCTCAGTTTGAACATTAATTCAAATAAGCAGCATGTTTCCTATTACATCTTTGCTTCTGTGTGTCCGTGAATTTTTGTGTTTTAAGAAAAGATCTAGATATCACTTTCAGCAAGGGCAATAATTTGACTTTAATTCAATCAAAAGATATAAAACTTAATTGTCTGATACACCATTAAAGACTTCGTTTAAATTTCAAACCAATATCATGAGTGGTTACTGAGATATGCAGATAAAAAAATTACACGCAGAACATTAAACAGTTCATAGCCTTTTAACAAGATTATAGGCTGCATACAAAATTGCAGTAAGGGTAATGATAACTTTAAGTGTGACACTGACGCATGTATGACCGCAAGAAAACGTCCTTAATCCTCGGGCTACTATAGTTCCTTTCTAAAATGATGAGTTATAAACCAAACTCGGACAAATGACATAAAACGAAGTTTTCATTCAAAGTCCTTTGTCGCTGTGTTTGTATCTTTGTACCTTTAAGCATACAGATATGCATTCCCGGTAGAAGGCAATGTCATTAAAATCAGCTTCGCTAACCTAAGTAGAGGAGCGTAAATAAGGATATGATTTTAATGAGATTGAGTCGTAGGTGAATTGGTAGACTAGTTACTAGTCTGATAAAAATTATGTTGTTTTTTTCAATATACTATATTTCATGCACTATTTCCAGTCTATTTTATATGATTTTGCTTTGTATTCTGTGGCAGTTAGACTGGCTCTAAAACAAAACAGTGAACTATTATTAGTAAAAAGGATATTTCAGGGCCTGGTGACCAGGCTAGTGGATTGGGATTCCAATTCTTTATTTCATGTAACTAATCTAGAGCGTAATGCTACCTTGCAACATTGTTATGAAAATCGTTGAAGCTGGCCAGTGTTGATATCCCTCCCCAGCCAATACCAGCCGAGTAAAACATCTGTACCGCTGCATCTCCCCAAACTAGGAAAATAATTTTTAATTGAATGTAGCAAATTCTAAACAAATATAAATTGTATATATCAAAATACATATGCATTTATACATCACATTGACAGTTTGTTCCTTCTGACGTACATTGTATATAGAGGGATACTCGGTTTAGACGCGATGTTCATGCAAATGTTAACTTTTATATTTTGAAGAACTTCAATAATGATGTAAGAAAATTATAAGTACGACCCTTTACCTTTGTTTAGTTACTAACATTCATACAGCGAAATGCGCTGTAAAAAGCTCTCAAGTCTGTGTCAACTTTTTGTTACAGGTTTTCTGATGACGACCTATATCTGTGACTCCAAACACTCAACATTCGCAATGGAAAATAAAAAAACATGTCGTACGGTATTGAAACATTAGCTAGCGGATAAGAAACCATAACTTGTAAGAGTCAAACCACTGATGTCCTCAAGGTAAAGGTACATCGCCATGGTACATGTAATAATAGGTCTACCTGATATTTTATAAATAAGCTAAACTATTCTTACCCGATATCGTCGTAAGTTTGTCCCATTTCGGAACGACATAGAAAAGGAATCCATCCATTGCCCCATCTAACGTACAACCACGAATTAACAAGATCATCAACAGTACATAAGGAACGGTAGCTGCAACATACATAACCTGAAAGAAAACGACTTAAATTTTGAAATTGGTCAATAATCACTCTGAATATGTTAAAGTTTTGTTTGCAAGGAGTCTACTTGTCATGCATAAATTTAATAAAACCACGTGGTCATAGACGTCACGAGCATCACTTAAATCAAGTAAGAATAATTTTATTCTTGTAATTTTATACGATTCCTAACATCATGCTGATAGTCTGTCTGGGGGAAAGGCACACCACAGCACGAGCATGGCCTAACCCGGTAAGAAATAGAAACACATTTCGGACACAGGGATGACATGAACGGAAGTAAAACGTAAGGGTGTAACAAAACCCAGGAAGGTTTCAAGTACATAAGCAACATGATTCGATGTAAACATGCGGGAACCAGATGTACATTTAGATCCAGCATGTGGAACATATTAGAATCGGGTTTCAGCAGTCGGTGACAAGAGAGTACTTCACTTGGAATGTATTGCCCAATGTCAAATGGATACAGTAAAACTGCAATCGATAGGCGATGATGGTGGTGACGGGGTGGTCTGTTCAACCATAAAGTTGTTTCATGTTTTGTTCAAACCCCAAATTTGACCAAAATCCCTTTTTGTTTACTACAACTGCACAGTCTAAGTCTTTTCTGACAGTACAGAATCGTTACCTTTCCAGACGACTTTATGCCCTTGATCAAACACAGGAATACAACCATCCACGCACCAAGAAGACACAGAAGTAACTGCCAGCGTATATGACCAGGATGTTCAACACCATCTGTCAGTTCTAAAACGTTTCGTCTGCAAAACAATAATGTAATGTGTATCTTATTTATAACATAAACTCTTATAAACGCAGCAGGGGTAAGTTAGACTTAGGTAATGTTTGAACATTTTGTGCTCTACATGTTTTATGTATTATTTTTTCATTTTGTCTGCGTTTGTTTTGCTAGACAGCTACATATATACGTTTTCAAAAACATCATTTGCAGCAACGTGAGTTATCAGGTTTTGATACACTTTGTTATGCTTTCAATAGTGCCTTATCAACTATAAAATATACGTGGGCGCGTTTGACTAATCATGATAAACATGCATACCATGTTCGTGTGCCATATGCCTAAATGTTCTCTTTTTGTGGGTAGTATTGTTTACATTTTGTGTAGGAATGAACATGATGCCACCCTGCCCCAAACACACAGAGCTTCATACCCAAACACACAGAGCTTCATACCCAAACACACAGGTTTTCATACCCAGACACACAGAGCTTCATACCTTAACACACAGAGCTTCATACCCAAACACACAGAGCTTCATACCCAAACACACAGAGCTTCATACCCAAACACACAGAGCTTCATACCCAAACACACAGAGCTTCATACCAAATCACACAGAGCTTCATACCAAAACACACAGAGCTTCATACCCAAACACACAGAGCTTCATACCCAAACACACAGAGCCTCATACCCAAACACACAGAGCTTCATACCAGTTAACACGGATTCCTCGAACGTTTAATTTTTTAATTAATTTATCAAATTATGTATGTATTTTGATAGATGTTAAAGCTGCTCGCTCTCACATTTTGGTGACCTCTCTAACCTCTCTAAACAACACCGAAGAGCAATAACGTCTCTACAAAGACAGATATTTCATTTCCCAAACCAGTGATATATGAACAAATTAAACTCCCTAGAGCAACACCCTCTCCACAACAAACAAACGTTGATGTTCCTTTTGGTGTTGTAGAAAGGTTGGACTGTATTCGCTACCAAATAATGAAACATTACAAACATATTTGAAAATCTCAGTATAACCATATATAGCGTAGCGGTGCCTTTAAACCAAATCCCACCAACATTTTCAATGGTATGCAAATTGCTTCCTAGATTTTTACTTTCGTTGTTGAATCTAGCATTTACTTTTACAGTTTATGCTTAAAATATATCATTTTAGAGAATTTCTTTTATTTTACCTGAAACTGTGAGCGAGCAGCTTTAAATACTTGATTAATTTTTCAGGTAGTTCGTCAATCAAGGACAGTAAACTGGCATTCCGTCTTTTACCTTTTACTAATTTGTTTGGAGATTCTCGTATTCTCCGCTTTTTGTCTGTGCTGCTCTTTAGTTGTAATATTTGACGAATCCTTTGTCATGACAATGTGATATTTGAGCTTTAATGTCTACTTTGTCTGTGTCATATAATATTTTTTATCGATGAAGATTCTCCAAGCTAATTGGTTCAGTCGGTCGCCGAATATAAACAATATTTATTCTAGGAATCAGGTGTACTAAATCCAGCATGAAGTCTTGGTATTTCTTATGTTGACTCTAATTGGGTATCAGTAATTTATTTCGACAAGATAAATCTTTCTTTAATGACCATTAACTATTTAGGGGTGATTTATTCCGAATAATTCTTCATTATGCAAAAATAAGTGCCTGGTAACGTTTAAAACTTAAATGGATGTTTTCTATTATTTCATCCTCTACTATTTATTAAGCAAATTAAGTCTCAACTTGAATAGACTAGTGAATTCCTTCTCCTATTTGATTGGAACATGAGGCGGTAAATTGTTACCATTTACTTGAAATATGATGAAATTATTGTTTATCGTAAGAATTAATATTTAGTAACATTTGAAAGGAAATAGTAACGCGATTTTTGTATTGGACAGGTATTATTAGCATTTGAAGTAAGCAAGGCCACCCCTTGACACTTTTATTATAGTCTTATAAAAGAAACGTTTAGCTTTCTAGATATACATGTAAATTGAACACGTTTGAAACTGATTTTAGTTTTGAAGGCATTTTAACATGTGCGTCAAATACCTGCGTGCTCTAAACTGTTGATTTGACAGGATAATCCAATTAAAATCACTTGGAGGTCTATTAAATTCATACATTTTGAAATACATTATCTTTTTGTTACAACTCAAAGCGCGGAGCACTTGCTGGGTTATAACAACAGAAGAATGGTAAAAAGTACGAACTGAGCTTTGCCAATGTGCTACGTAATGCAATTTCGCGGAAAAGCGTATTTACGTAAATTTCAGATTAACACATTTCACTGTATATCAAAAGTAATTTTCGTACAACAGTTTCAATTACTTTCCATTTGTAACCCTTCTATTGTGTGTTATTAATTAATATTTATTAGCAAACTCGTTCCGTCATTAGTACAGAAATTTGTCAATTGTTTTATATAGCCATCTTTCCAAGTCTAAATTTATATTTAATTGCATCAGAAAATAACGGGGCATTTGTACATATATGCAAGTTTGACATAATTTATTGCTATCCTACGCGTAACTCTGTTTAACCAGCAGATACATGTCGGCTCATCATCTAAAACGTTGTATTTTCTATTAAAATTCGTGACCATCGTAGTTATTTGATACAGGTACATACATTTCTTAATTGATATTACTGCGTTTTACTTTGTGCTGCGTAGGTATATTCGATGATCTGTACATTACCCTAGTTACCCTATAACTTTCAGGGATAAGAGGAGACCACTGCCGCGATATGAACTGATTTGAATGGAAATATAGAGAAATGTGGCTTCTAATTTGGTGTGTGATGTAAGTGGATAAAATACATAAAATAGACTGTATTCGCAATTATTTCATTACCGCTTTTAGTAGCGAAAGTTTCTATTATTCATCACGTGAGGTGTGCTTCTTGCAGTAAGCCAGACATTATAATTGTACAAATGATAGCAATACAAACTTTATGAAACAGCAGTTATATCATATTTAGTTCCACTTAAACTGTATACTATTTCCACTAATGAGCATGCCCCAGCCGAACACAAGTTTCTTAAAGAGAACACATTCAAATTACAATATAGGGCAAGTTTAACATTTATCATGCTGACGGTAAATGAGCCTGCGTTTGCATCAAGTGAAGATCATGATCAGTTAATTTTGATCGTGATACACACTGTTTGCTATACTGTTGCATTTGTGTAGTTGGTTAGAGAACTTTGTGAACAATGCATGCTACTGTTCAAATTAAGATGTGAACAAATCAGCTGAAGAAACTTCGCGTTTGATGGTAAAAAGGCGTATCTTTAAAGCTGTTCGTTCACAGTTTCCGGGGAAATAAGTAACTTCCCCAAAATTATAATAATACTAAATCATAATTTGTTGTTGAGCTCGGTGTGACGGCACAGCAATACTATATCTGTATATCAGAATTTTAAGAGCGTTTGCAACGCGTTATAATTTGGAAGCGCATAATTTCAAATACACAGAAATAATGTACAGGACTTTATACTGGACTATTTTTATTTGATGATTCGTTCTACAATATGTTAATTTCAGACAGTCTGAAGAACCATATTTTTTCACCAATATCTGAGAGCTAGCAGTTTTTGAAGTGTTGTTTCACCAAAATCTGAGAGCGAGCAGCTTTAAAATATCTTACTCCCAGAATTCTTCAGTCGGTGTTTTCAGAGTCAGCGGGATGGATGAGTTCGTGGTAACTTCATAATCGCTGAGTGTCAGATCTGATTGGTTCCCGTAGACATCTGAGTTATTAAATATCTCGGTATCCGGCGCCGATAGCCGCATGTAACAGGAGTCTGTATTCCAGTCATTGTCACAATTACTCCAAGGTAATGTGGCGCTAAAAGACATCGCAAAGTAGTACAGGGTCCAAGCCATGATGACTGTATAGTAAATGGCGACGATGCCGGTCATGACTGCCATTCCAAACCCGACACCTGGTGGTCAAAATAAACATAAAAAAGCAGATAGTCAAAATAAGCTGAAGCATCGTCTAACAAAGTATTATTAGGTATTTTAATCGTTCCGAAGTTTTTGCATCGAAACATTAGAAATGCCAGATTTAGCTAAAGCTGTTAGGGTATCGAGATATTAGATAAGTAACAATGTTTTTGTTATAACGTTTCATGTTAAATGTCTTAATTCAAACAAATAAGGGAACTCGAGGAAAGCATTTTGGGTGTTTTTTCAAGTACACACAGAAGAGCCAACATCTGACCGAGTATAATACAGTTTGTATAAGCAACAAATAAAGAATTTAAAATACCTTTGCATCATAGAGCAAATCGAACATAAAGGTGAATACAAAATCTCACAAAATAATATGTAAACTGCTGTTTTCTTTTTTCTACAAAATATATGACAGAGTAATATATCAGTGCTTACTCAATAAGAGTCAGTCAGATAACGCTTTTCAATTTAAAGAGATAGCATAAAAAGTCGGCGAGATAACGTTTTTCAAATTATTGAGATAACATAAAAAGTATGTCAGATTACGATTTTCAAGGTCAATGTCACTGTAACTAAAAATAGAAAAACGGTTTCCTCTCAATAACTCCAGTTAAAAGTGACCAATTGCAATGAAACTGGTGTGTGGGTAGCATGCGCAAAGATGCAGCTAAAGATTGCTTTTGGGGTCACTAGGTTCAAGGTCAAGGTCACTGTTACTAAAAGTAGAAAAACGGTTTCCGCTCAATCACTCAAGTTAGGAGTGACCGAAACGTGGTCTGTGGGCAGCTTGCGTTGAAACAAAGCTTAGGATTGCATTTGGGGTCACTAGGGTCGAGGTCAAGGGCACTGTTACTAAAAATAAAAAATGGTTTCCGCTCAATTACTTAAATTAGGAGTAACCAATTGTTTTGAAACTTGGTGGTTAGGTAGCTTGCGTGGAGATGAAGCTTTGGGTTACCAGGGTCAAGGTAAGTAAGGTTAAGGTGAAGGTCACTTTTACTAAAAATGGACTTTTACTGTTTTTAGTTTTTAATAATTTTAAGCAAAAAAAAATTTTAGGGTGAAGGTCACGAGGATCAAGATCAAGATCACTGCAAAATAATCGGGGGTCAATGTTTCTAGGGTCAATGTCACTGTTACTTAAAATAGATATTTTTTTTATAGATTATTGAATGATTTACGGTACTGCAGTATATTTTAAACCGCTGATTTTATCGATAATGACTGGGAATGCATAGCTGAAACTTTTATGTCAAGCTAAATATACTTCCAAGGATTATATTATTTATGTTTTAGTGGTTATTTAGTTTGACATCAGTTATAGGGTATGTCCCTTTAATGGATGGATATTGATTTATTTCAGATTGAGAAGGTTTCTTGTATTTAAGAATATTGTCATGCTTACAAATACGTAATTAAAGAAGATAATGTGTTAAGATGTACAGGGAGTGCCCTTTTAAATAGCACGTTGTCCTGCCGTTACAAGATTTGTTATCAAAAGTTGTCCGAATGATCACATTTAAACTAAAATGTACAGTAATACCTTAAATGATGTACATTGTAATACAAGGATTTAAAATGTACGTGGCATTGGCAGCTTTACATATAATGACACTGCCGACATGACCTTTACTGCTTACTGATGTAAAGAAGTCTCAACAGTATCCGTCCGTTCGTTCCAGGAAGTTTATTATTAATGTTATTAATAAATATAACCTGGTTTGGATAACGCGACAGTGACGTAACAGATATATGTGTACACAAAAGTGTACAAGCATTGTGTCAATAGGTAGAGCATGTATATACGAAAGGGTTATAGGCTTTAAAAAACATGAATTTATGATAGAACGGTGCGTTGGCGCAGTGGGTAAGGCGCTGGATGTCTACAAATAAATATTTTAAGGACTGGTTCGCTCCTCATCTAAGCTTTATATTTTTTTCCATTGATTTATTTCAGTATTACTTCAGGTAAAATTTTAATTGTGTAGATACATGTTTTACAATCTTTTTTGATTTTTTTTTATGTACATGTCCCTATGAACTCCTGTTCGACAAAACCAAAATTTATCAGGAACTGGAGTCTTTACCTACTGCACTATAATGACATCGACTGTATGTAATATAATATATATTGACATTAATTACGCCTTGTGATCTCCCTTGTAATAAGATAACGTTTTACCCGATAAAAGTAGACTCTTCTGTTGCGTCATTGTAAAATTATCCTAACCGGACAGTATACGCCTCCGAGCAATTATAAACGGCCATTTTCGACGGAATCTGTTTCACGATTTATTTATTTCAGTACTCAATAATCAATAATCACAATTTGCAGAAAGATAATCGTTTACACATATTACGGCGTTGAAAATGTAATATATGTTCAAACTGATTATCCGGGGCAGATGAAAATGTTCAAATAAGGAGGGTTTATTTGGTGGTGGAGTACAAAGAAAGGTAAATCTAAGAATTGAGTTTCAGTCAATTCACGTAGCAGATGTTTTTTTTTTCAATTAAAAACCCCTTTCCTAAGTTTCATGTACATTTGATTCATTAATCAAATTAATTTATATTTACAAATTGGTCAATCCTTTGCCTTTTTAACCAAAGAGTTGTGCTCGAACTTTATTATGATTCTGTGTCCACAAGTTCACAAATATTTAAGAAGGCTTCCTATCTATAAAATCACTGTTCTAACATGACTAACGATTTTGTCTTAATATACAAAGAGTAGAAAAAATAAACCATAAACAACGCTGGAACCGATATAATGCTGAGTGTGAACATGATGTCCTGTTGCGCGGTACTGATGCGCAGTTATTAACCACTCAGGCCTCCTTCGTAGCTAACTACTGCGTATCAGTACCCTAAATCAATGTTTATTACAAGATGAACACCGCTGGAACGTATGTTATTCATAAATATACACTTATTTAACAGAAACTAGTTCCACTGTTGTAGGAACTTAATAGGTCACTTGAGAGTAATAAATCTTGTTTTATACTGACTTTGTAGTGATCTAGAGCGGTAATTCCGTACTGTACTTAACCAATGGCATTTTGTGATCGTGGCAAAATATATTATCTGAGCTTTCGATTTCTTTTATATAGTAACCTTATATAGTAGCCTATAACTTACTATTTCACAATGTTTGTAATGTTTAGCTGCATATTTCTTGGTACAGTTAGTCGCCCTTTGACAACAAATTTGTACAAAAATGTCCCAGAATCGGTTACAGTAAAACACCGCAAGAGGGGTGTGTTTAACCCACATCTTGCGCATGTTTATTGAACCTTGTATATAATATCATATTCTGCTCTTTTTGGTTACTGATTTCTGTCATTCTACGTCAAAATCACAAAAACTCGACACGTAGCTATATAATTTGACGTATTTTCGTGTTTTCGCCTTTCGACTCGACGTAGCGAAAAGTTGAAAAAACGACAGATTAAATGCAAACACGAGACAATCATGTGGAGAGAGCACGACAAAACAGGTACTTGGCGAGTTTTTGTGTTTTCGACTTTTCGCTCTGAAAGTCGAAAACACAACACATAAAGGACAAAAACTCGTTACAGAATAAACGTATCTAATATCACCATTTCAAGCAGTTTACTTGCTGAAAATGATTTTCATCTAGGAGGAAGAATAACACTTACTTAACAAGTTTGCACACTTACTTAACAAGTTTGCTTTAATGGACAGACAAAAATTACATGAACGTCAAGGCGGCGTACTTATATATACGTCAAATGCCTATTTACACTCTGAATACAGGTCACCTACTGGGAAATCGTGCTGGTACTTGTAATAATGATACGTTAATGGTAATAAAGACATTCGCACGTGAAACCTTTAATTACAACGATTCGACGAAATTATCGCCGAAATGAAACATTATTATAGTAAAATTGTATAATATTATACATTTGTCGTGCGTGCAACAGGCAGTGTATTTTCAGACATAGAACAATGTCATCAAATGACCATTTATAATAAACGTTGGACTAAACACTTCATTTTTGTCTAAAACCCTTTGCAAGAAATCGGTGAATTAATAATTATCTAAATATTCAATCAATGTGTAATGAGGAAATAGACTTTACTTTTGAATTTAACATCGGTATGTTTATCACTGTGTGAAGTTTAGATGCTAAGTAGTCTGCTCACGAAGGACTGAGAGATAAATTACGAAGCATTTAAACGATAAACAGTAATATAGGCATTTTGAAGTCCTTTTAAGTCCTTTTAAACCCCCATAAATCTTAAATATCCTTAAAAGTAAAGCTCTAATTTAATTTAAATTTTGTATAAACAACCTTACTAACCCTCCCAAAAAGAAGCAGAACTTTCCGTCAATCAAAAAGTATTCTTTGTATATATATTTACTGCAAAATCTCAAGTCTTGCACATGGGTTAGTGACCAGAAGAGCAATGTTCAGCAAGTTGTTTCAATATAACTGTACATTCTGTAGCACATCACTGCCATTTTTCAGTTTGATATAATGCCCAGACATAGGTATAAATTTTGTTTGTATCTAAATATTACCTTTTGTTTTCTCATTTGATTTTTACCATTGATCATTTTAACTAAAACTTATTCTATAGAACCATAGAGACTTTGTAAAATATCAGTATCATGCTAATTATGTGGGAGTTATAATACCATGCAGATATCCCAGCTGCTCATGGGTTGCCTGTCTGTCTTCAAGTCTTAGACAAGTACACAAATACCTACATGTACAATTTAAATTAAACATTCAATGTAATGATGATATATTAGAATAGGCAAAGATTAAACTCAAGCAGAATGAGCAGTGTACAGCAAAAAAGGAAGCGATTATTAAATATACCCTCGTTCTTAAATCTTCAATTTGCAATCAAACAATGGGCCTCCTGTATTTATCCTTTGCAGGTTAATCAATGATAGTCGACTTAAACAGTACATATTCAAGCAGCATTTTTACAAACACAATAGACATACGTCTAACTCCATGGCCGTGATTGATTGATTTACTCCCATGTTTTTTCTATCTTGAAATTTATACAGCTATACATAATCAAAAAGCAAAAAAAAAAAAAACGAGTCAATCAAATTTTTTTAGATTTATTCAGAGTTGGTAAAGGTGATTCAGTGAGCTGTGCAAATTCTTTTTGATATTGCTTTAATATTTTAAGAGAGATCTAAGGTTTATGGGGGTTCACATAGAGTTCTAACTGCATATATACTAACCGGTATATCACTCAAAAGTAAAATTCCATTTCCATTTTAACACGATAACTTACACAAAAAAAGTTTGAAGGGGCACGGTTTACTGAGCTCAAATAAACTCGCTTCTTTGAACTCGTATTATTCCGTGGAATTCTGGCTGTTCGTTTTTACTCCTCCATTAAAACAATATTTTTCTTAATTTGTTGCTGCTGATATTGATGTGATACCGAAAGTGTACTGCATTTTACTACGATTTGAACACATCACGTGACTATCCAAGCGTATTAACGCATGCACAGTTGTAAATGTTGAGGGAAATTAAACAGTCTAGAGTGATATAATGTGTAAGGTATATCACGCTCAAATACTTCTTTGTCTTTATAAAAGAAATTGTCAATAGTGTAAGAATACATGATTACGTACTATGTAAGTTAACGGTCATCTAAACCCAGCCATTTTAAGGCACAGATATAATTGTTAATATGTAAATATTGAATCACCTGTATGTATACAAGAGAGACAATAATAAAAGATAAACGTTTGAAAATGTTCGGTATTATAACTATTTTTAAAATTATTAACTCTCTTGTTGTATGTATGTTTGACTATTTTGTAATTTAAATTGTTTGGGTTATGAGGGCATAACCCAGTATCGTGGCAATTTTCTCTTATGCATCTAATCAGTCATCAAATCTTCTAACCTCCGGGCGCTTATTTAACTATAGTTGTCAAAGCTTTTATCCTCCGAGCGCTTATTTAACTATAGTTGTCAAAGCTTTTATACTCCGAGCGCTTATTTAACTATAGTTGTCAAAGCTTTTATCCTCCAAGCGCTTATTTAACTATAGTTGTCAAAGCTTTTATCCTCCAAGCGCTTATTTAACTATAGTTGTCAAAGGTTTTATCCTCCAAGCGCTTATTTAACTATAGATGTCAAAGCTTTTATCCTCCAAGCGCTTATTTAACTATAGTTGTCAAAGCTTTTATCCTCCAAGCGCTTATTTAACTATAGTTGTCAAAGCTTTTATCCTCCAAGCGCTTATTTAACTATAGCTGTCAAAACTTTTATCCTCCAAGCGCTTATTTAACTATAGTTGTCAAAGCTTTTATCCTCCAAGCGCTTACTGAGTATTAAATTATATTTATCAAAGCCTCTATTATCCGAGCGCTTATGGAACTATAGGTCAGATACATGGACTATTGTTTTCCAAATAAAAATTAAATGAGACATTACCTGATTGTAAAAAAAGGTTGTGTTTACAAATGAAAAATTCGTAATTGAAAAATAAAATGCAATGTCTTCTGCACGCGAATGAATATTTTAGGACTGGTTATCATAATAAATAACACTGAAATCGCCATATACATAGAAGGTGTACATATGCGGTTTAGACCCCTATATCTCACCTGAGTGTGGTGGTTGTCTCCCTTGTCAAATTGTAAAAAAACTGGGTTGGTTAAGCCCATATAAAAAACAGCATTTTCTGGTGTCAGAGAGACTAATCTATTCGAAAAAAGCAATTTCATTGTTCAACACTCTATATGTGGATATGATACAGGGTCACCTTTTGACTAGATTTATAATGCAAGTCAATAGGGAAAAATAGGAGTATCTGACCTATATCAAAGCTTTTATCCTCCGAGCGCTTATTAAACTATATTTATCAAAGTTTCAATCTCCGGCTAAATCTATATTTTCAAAGCTTCTGTCATCCGAGCGCATTGAATTTGCAAAGCTACCCATCCGGCATAAACCATATTTATCAACGCTTCTTCACCCAGCCAAAACTTTTTTCATCATTAGTTTCTATGTAACTAACTTTCCTGTCATCCAGCGGTTTGAGTGCGTGTTACCCATGCGGCATAAACAATTGAACGCTTTTAGGAGTACTTTTACACGAATTAGTTATTGATAGCGCCGATGATGACAGTTATTTTAAAACTATTTATATATAACACAAGGTATCGGACTACATGTAGTTACCTGAGAAGGTTCAACATCACAATACGTACTAAACACTGTCTTTGCAGTCAAATTATCTTTTTATTATACATACCAGAAGCTTAAAGGGCACTCCTAATTTAGCGTATTCTAACTATAACAATGTGTCAATTAAGCAAACGGTAAATAAATGAAAAGCTTGATAAATTTTTACAGCGAGCGCTCAAATAAAACTGGCATATCGGTATCCTGGAATAGGTATGGTTGGTTGAGGCATCCCAAACTCAAGGAAACCAATTCTGGTTGAACCTGCAAAACCTAACGACACCACTCTAGTATGAAACCTTACTGTTATCGAGATAAAATTTATACAGTATGTCCTCTATAGGTCACTGGTTTTCAGAACAAAATTATTGAAGTTTTAATTGCGTTTTTAGATGATTGACATGTTTATTTTACAAAATTTTTCATTAATCTTATTAGATAAATAGATAGATATTATAAAATTTTAATCGACTATCACCAGGGTCTGATATATTGAATTCAATGGCTATTCATCACGCGTGAATTCCGAAATATACGTATGCGCTAAAAAACTTATTATTTGGAAACCAACAACAACTTTAAATCAGATACCAGTTCCATGTAATAATGCGGAGAATTGCAGTTTTTAAATTAACCCCAAAAACTCGAAGCAATGTACCGGGTCTATTATTGCCCTCCAAACATAACGCGCCTCTCTACCATACTGTATTAATTCCAATAACTTGTCAAAACAACAACTGAATGTTTAAATAGCAGGCATTATCTTTCATACTTAACATATTAGACTCTAGTAGTATGTCTGTATTATTAATATAATAAATAATAATAAAATAAAATCAAGAATTTATGATAATAGTATAATTATGATGAATGTTTCCACCTAAAATTAAGTGTAGCAAAAAATCAGAAAGCTTGACACTTTTTGTTACAATACAATAACTTTTATTGTATTCATATATTAAATATCTGTCTTTGTAAATGAAGCATGGTTTAGGGTAAAAGAATTTGATTTTCCCTTTAGATATTGCATTTTGTCTACATTTATAAATCTGCAGACATTTTCTTACCCTTTTCGAACCACGAATTTACTAAAATACTAATGTTGATCAACGTGTTTAAAGCATAAAAATATGTTGTCATATTTACAATATAGAAATCGAGTTTAATATCTCTGTAAATTTGAATATCCTGATCAAAGTTTCAGTTTTATACATAAACGCTATTTTAGACTAGTAGACGCTTATAGTAAATGGACGATTTGCAAGGTATGTACACGTTTGATATGGGTATACAGGTAAAATTCGTTGTTTTTTATGTTGATTTTCGAGTTTTGTAAATCAAAATTCAAAGTATCTATTGGTTCCATAATGTATTAGATGTTTCGATAGTTGATGTACAAGACATACTCTACGGCATACACGGATCGGGTAAAAGATTTAAAATTCGGCCTGACTAATTGCCTTTTAGATCTAGTTGTGAAAACGACAACTCAATAACAAGCGACAACTCTTGCCTTTCAAAAATTTGACTGTTTCAAGGGATATTTCAAAAGTCCTGATTTTTTTTCAAGTATTGAGACGCATATCTTCGATTAGTGCTGAAATTCCATGTCCTTTTACTCACCCCTTAGTAAATATAGCGCCCCGGCACACATATCCATGCTTTCAAGAACATCATATATCAAAATATGACTTATTTTAGCACAAATAAACAACATCCAGCTGTAATAAATCGCTATCCACTATCCCGCAATAAATACAATTTTAAAGAACATCATATATCAAAATATGACTTATTTTAGCACAAAAAAAACATAGCCCTTATGTAATAAATCGCTATCCACCTAGTAAGTCTACAACAACAACTTTACACCTATTGTTAAATATGGTACGGTACTGCAAGATATATTAATACGCTGATTTTACCGAAGTCAGGTTTAGGTTCAAAATATAGTGCCTCTTAAAGCAGTGTTTTATACCCTTGAAAATTGATGTCCCATTTGAAAAATTCATGCTAATATTGATTAAGCTGTTAAACATTTTCATTTCTCCTGAATATAGTTAAATAGAGTTTAAATCTTTTTTGAATATCCTAGTCAAAAATTGAATAAACTATTTGTATCAGATTTATAGTCTTATCTATTTGCAAATGACAGATAAATATGGGTATAAACTAGGTTTGTTACATATTTTCAAATCATTCATGTTAGTGTTTTAAATTTTGCTTGTCAATAGTTTCCACATAGGCATCTTGAAGGGTAATTCACATGTAATTTCGTGACGAAAACAAGTACATTTGTAATTTTTAACGGCCAATATTTGTTGATTTCTTCCAGTGTTAAATGTCTTTTTATGAAATTGAGTTCATAACCCTTAGTAAATGCACACAAATCACATGCTTTACTGGTCCAAGTTTTGATTATTGGGCATACTTTCAACAATATCTGGATAGCGCAAGTACCACAAAGAATAGGTAAGGTTTTAGGAAGGCCCTTGAAACAAAATTACTATGTTGACGTATACAATTTGTATAAATATAACTTGTTGGAAAATAAAGGATACAAGTCAGTATTTTAAGTCGCTTTCATTAGTCCCGAAACATATACAACCGTAATTAAAAAGGACTATATTATGTTTTTTCATTTCAGCTCTTAAATATCTAACCTAGGCAGATTAATTGTCCATATTGTTTACTACTCTATGTAGGAACAAATATAAAATGTTTGTTATTAACAATTTCAAGGTTGGAACCCTTTTATAACGATTGGTTTCAAACATATCATATCATATGTAGTCATCAACTTATCATGAACACAGGTATCATGTACATTTGTTGTATCTACGTATCCAACATAAACGTATCAATTCATAGTTGTTTTAATGAAAAATAAAACAGTCAGCATGTCATATTAATATGAATCAATATTGGTTCCCACAAGAACGCAATATCACATAGTGCTTTTCTTTGCATGAGTAAATTTTGCACTTAGGAACTGTTGCTTTACAGATTTATCACACGTTTCTAATCTTCTAACGTTCTGTGTGCAATGACATCAAAGACAACCTTGTTTGAATGCACACAGCCTCTTGCTAAACAGCATATAAAACAATATGAATCTGCCATCAGTAACCATAACATGTATTCTAATCAGTTTAATCCTTTGATTATTTAGGTGCATCAAAACTGATGTTAACTCTTAACATATGCATCCACCTAGTAATACGTGCTAATGCAACACCAATACATGTAAAATTCTTCATTTTAGATCGATTGCAGAGCAAGTTATTGGAACTTATATTAACTACTCTCGTTTCAGATATCGGACATGATGTAAATTTTTAACATTAACAATTCACCTAACACTTTTTAATGAAAGGCATTAATTATTTTAACTCAACTGTAGGACAAGTTCTTGAACGTATATAAACTAATCGCGGTGATTGCTCCCTGGTTTGCTGACCAGTTCTCGCGTAAACAAAAAGGGAATGTAGAGTTCGCGGCAAATATCTGCTATAAAGGTGACACAAATTATTCAAATTCATTTATTAAAGAAATCACAAAGGATAGATAGATTGGCTCGATGGATGGATGCATTTGGATGGATGGATGAATGGATAGTAAATCATGTTAAACATATTAAAAAATACCGAGAATAACACAACGTTTCCCTTATTTCCATAGTGGTCCTGAAAAGAACTTTTTTGCTGCAGACAAAAATCATTCTAATAAAATATAATATTAAATATTCTATAAATAATATGTACTAACACTAATATACATAGTTCACACGGTTATATACTGCAATTTCAGCTAATAACGAAGCATATTTACAGAACGCGCTCTATACTTATGAACAATATTGTAATAACTGAAAACTTACGGTAAATATTATTAAATATAAAAGTGTTGTTTTCTCTAAACGTAGACAACCTTTCTATAATTTCACTCTTAACAATGAACCCTTCGAAACTTAGTTCAGTAGGACTGGATGATTTTACAAAGCAAATTCGCAAGCTGCTAGGACAGTGTTTAGTATGTTAAGAAATGCAAATCGACTGAGTCTGGATTTACATACAAAGATTTTTGATAAAACAATTAAACCAATTCTATTATACTGATGTGAAATATGGGGGTATGGAAGCTTAGATATAATTGATTGTATGCAATTACATTTTTTGAAATATATACTAAAAGCAAAGAGGTCTACTGCTAATTACATGATATATGGTGAAACAGGATGTACTCCAATTACTTTAGACATCGAAGAAAGAACAATAACATTTTGGTCATGATTTTGTACTCAAAATCAATGTAAACTAACACGATCAGTATCTTCAACTGTCTATAAAAGTATGTTAACAATAATTATAATTTTGATAATGCGGTGCTTAAGAATTAATTTCCGTGGTTTAAAAAAAAGCTCATTTTATAGAATATTTAAAACAGAATTTGGTATTGAGAAATATTTATCCTCTTCTCCATCAGCTCTTCGATTTTATATAATACAGTTTCGAACAAGAAATCATCGCCTCCCAATTGAAACCGGTAACTGGGCAAGAATTCCACTAACCGAAAGAAGACTATGCAGTAATTGTGGAAAAGTAGGAAACGAATTCCATTTTGTATTAATGTACTTTATTTAATTATGAAAGAAAACAATTCCTTAAACCGTGTTATTTACGACGACCTTATACAGTAAACCATAGTGCACTGATGAGTACAAATAACAACCTGAATACCTGAATCTTTGAAAATTTGTGAAATGCATGTCGTAGTTGATTAAGCTTTTTCTCAAACAAAATTCAGTATACATTTCTCGGCATGTTATTATACCAGTTTTGATTGTTTTGTATTACAATAAGATAAGTATATTTTGATAAAAAAAATCTTCCTGTCACTTTAAAAAATGGGCATGAAATATTGTAAGAAAGAGAGCCAACTCTTAACGAGAATATCTAGTAGAGAAGTATTTAAACTGACTCTCCACGGGTTAATGATTCACTCCATTTAAGATTACCCTGTTGAAATGTACAAATGTAGTGTACTTGTATGACACAATTATGATTATTATGTAAAACGAGCTATATTTTTACCACATGTGTAAAATTATAAATTATATCATTACATAATTCATATTTGAATGAGCCTTATGTATGAAATTTTTCTAGTATTGTACCTTTTTTTGTCATGTACTGTATACTTGCATGATATGAGGAAATAAAGGTTTTTGACTTGACTTGACTTGACTTGCTACAATATTTACCCCCTTTCTCAGAAATGTCAGCCATATTGATTGGCAACTTTCTTTTAAGTAAATAGGGTCAATCTACCAAACGATTATCAGACAAGAAGACGCGGCAATGCCGCCAAAGCAGAGTTACGGCGCCTGTAGAAATTGTAGAATTAAAAAAAAAGTAAAAAAGTCACCTTGACCCGCCCGTTTGCAAAGAAATTTTCGTTTGCTTAAAATTAGTAATTGAAGAAAAAAAAATTCTTAAATTTATTTTAAGTAACAGTGACCTCGACCTTGACCCTAGTGACCTTGACTTAAAAATATTTTTTGCTACAAACAATTTAAAAACTAAAAAAGATCTATTGTAGTAACAGTGACCTTGACTCTAGTGACCTTGACCCCCCCCACCAAAAAAAAATTTTTTTTTGCTTTAAACACTCTTAAAACTAAAAAATGATTTATTTTTAGTAACAGTGACCTTAACCTTGACCCAACTGACCTTGACCGAGTGACCCAAATCTTCCTCTCCACGCACCAAATTTCATTACAATTGGTCACTCCTAACTCAAGTTATTGAGCGGAAACCATTTTTCTATTTTTAGTAACAGTGCCCCTGACCTTGATCCTAGTGACCCCAAATGCAATTCCAAGCTTCCTATCTACGCAAGCTACCTACACACCAAGTTCATTGCAATAAGTCACTCCTAAATTGAGTTATTGAGCGGAAACAATTTTTCTATTTTTAGTAACAGTGACCTTGACCTTGACCCTAGTGACCCCAAATGCAATCCAAAGCTTTGTCTCCATGCAAGCTACCTACAGACCAAGTTTCATTGTAATTGGTCACTCCTAACTTGAGTTATTGATCGGAAACCATTTTTCCAATTTTAGTAACAGTGACCTTCATCCTAGTGACCCCAAATGCAAACCCAAGCTGCGTCTTCATGCAGGCTACCTACACACCAAGTTTCATTGTAATTAGTCACTGTTACTCATTATTATCGAACGGAAACCAATGTTTGACGCCCACCAACCCGCCCGCCCGCCTGACCGACATACGACATCGTCATTGTAGTAAGCAGTTTTTTCTTAATAATCTAATTTATAAACATAATTAATCCATGTTGTTCAAATGGGCAGATGGCTCAGCAGGTTCAAATGAATGTGATTGTCACACACATTCTCTTTGTATTTTCTTAATTATCACATTATTGTGAAAAAACTCCTATTAATATTTATCATATTTGCCAGACAATGTGACTGCCAACCCAGGACAAGGGAGGTAAATATTGTGAATGTGGGAACTATGTATACAGAGTAAAATCTTTAACAAATGTAACTTAACTAAAACATAATAAAGATAACTAGAACAGGGCATTCATCATAAATTACAATATCAGATGATGTACAAAATACAGAAAAAATTAAGTTACGTCCGGTGTACTTACCGCCTCCATTTTTATAGCAGAGGTAAGGGAATCTCCATATATTGCCAAGACCAACAAGGCATCCGATACACGAGAATATAAACTCATACCAGCTACTCCAATTGCCCCGTTTCGGCATCGCTAATTAAAAATGCAGGTTCAACTTCTGTTTTTATTGTAATTTTTATTCCGTCTACACGCTCGACGATATGCTAATAGTACGTTTAGGTGAAACTTATATACGATGTAAACTATTTAGTGAAACTTGAATGTTTAGTATATAGTATTACCGCATCTATAATATCCTTATTATAAGGTCGAAATGATCCAAAGTGACTATATTTGTTTTGAAATACAATATACATAGTGTAAGCGTTTATACGTATATTTTTACAAAGAAACGAAATGTTAAGCTAAATTACAATTTCACAAACTTCAGTTAATGAAATATTGCAGTATTATAAGTTGGTTATTTTCTTTGGCAAAAACCGCTCACCTCCAGTTACAAAAACATGTTTGTCTGTGTTCAATAATACAATTAAATTCATCAGTTAAAGTCCCAGGACCATATTAAACAAGTAGCTCTTATTTTACCAAGAAAGATGTCTTACCAGCGGAAATGACCTTTATTTGTACCAAAAACATTCATAACCTTATTCTTTAGATCTTTGTACATTTTAGAAATATAGAGCAGTATTTTTGTTAATGAAAGTGCAAAACATAAAAAAGGCTTCTTGGCAACTCATTTTCGTGAAAAAGCGACTTGAAATCAAAGGAAATGAATATGTCAACATTGTTTTAGAGTTCTATCATTAACTTATCAGTACATTTATTTTAAAATATCAGTAAATTCAAAAAAATGTTTGAACTTTAACCGAAGTTCTTTAAATTTATCGTTACTAGAACTGAAATTTGAAATCTCAATTTTTCATTTCTGTAGAGCGACACCAATTGTAACTTTTCCAAACATTCAGAAAGCTTTCATATTTCATATTATATTGCAACTCCAGGACACATCTTAAAGACAACTGACGATGGCAAGGTTCTCTCACATGTGTTTGAAAGTTGGCGTAAATACAACTTGTTATATATCTGTTTTAGTTTGGTTCTTATATATTTGTTTATTTCTGTTTTGTGCAGAGCAATATTTCGAAAAGAAAACGGAATCCTAAAGTGACGTAAATGAATAGCTTTTATATAAAACAGTCATTTTATAAGTTAATATCGAGTTTTATTGTATGTTTTTGAAAAGTCTCACTTTTATGGTAATCAAGTTGCATTTTATTTAAATTTAAAGAAAACTCTTCAACATGTTATCATAAAACCACCAAACATAAATATTTCAATATATCTTTCAAAACATTAGTTTAACGGTGCATACAGTCTCATACTTACTTACTCGACCAGTTTTGCTACGGTTACTTGTTTTGACCAAAAATTCAAATGAAGTGTACACATACGATACAGTATATATCCTGTTTTCATACAAATAACTGAAATTGATACTTATAGTAATACGAAGCGTAAAACCTTACTTCGTTAACAAGAAATGTATTCAAATGTTGATGTTAAACAGTTGTACATAATTAAATCAGTGTATGCTATTTTACATTATATTATGTACAAAAACATCTTCTGTTCTTTAATCCTGGACAGTCATGTTTATATAAATAAGAATGTACTGTACAGTTAGTGGTTTTAAACAGACGACAGAACCTGACCCTTTTCTGTTGATTTTGTTTCTGTTTAGGAAATAGATTTCACTTTGTGTGATATACCGGTTAGTATATCACTGTGGGGAGTGTAAATGCGTAGTAATCTCATCACGAAGGCCTGAGTGATTAATTACGAAGCATCTACATGACACACAGTGATATAATAACCGGTATATCACTCAAAAATAAAATCTATTTCCATTCTAACACATTTATCTAAACAAAAATATGTTCGATTGGGTACTATTTGCTGCGCTTTCATAAAGTCGCTGCCTTCAAACTTGTAGTTTTCCGTGCATTCCTTGCATTTCGTGAAATTTTGACTGTTCTTTTTTACTTTTCAAATAAAACGCTATTCGTCTTATTTATGTTGTTTCTGACATTGCTGGTGATACTGGAAGTGTAGAAAATTTTACTACGATTTGTTTTACATCACGTGAATTCATTCACAACAATACCAATCCAAGCGTATTAGCGCATGCACACTCGTAGATGTTGTGTAAAAATTACACGTGGGCGGGGGGGGGGGGGGAATTTCAGCAGTCAAAAATAGTTCCGGACGCCTAGCGTGATATACTTAATAGTTTTATCACGCTCAAATCCTTCTTTGTGTATATAGGAGAAATTTCCAATAGTGTTAGAATTGTTTATTTACGCAAGGTAGGATTACACTTTGAGCCTGCTGGTGAAGAATGATTTCAGCCTATGCGAAAAGTGATAAAGATCACGATGGAATTGCATTCCCGTGTAGTCTGATCGCGATCTTCTCTATTCAGTTTCTAAAAACTGTTGACGACCAATCACTAGGCGGCACAGCCGTATTAAGCTCTCTTTTGACTTGAAGTTGGTTACCTTTCAACAGCCAATGAAATGACAAATAAAATTATTTTGGATAGAGCAATCAACTTTAATTTGACAATACAGCATGAAAAAGGTCAACACATTACTGTTGCGTGTTTAGTCTTTCGTGAATGGTTTTTGTGAAAAGAGGTTACGACCCAACTGTTTTGAGACACACCGCATGTTTGGTGTTCAACCCGTTTACAGTTGGACGCTATGCTTCCCTCTTTGATTGTGTCTGACGGAAGAGGGGGAGGACTCTGTGATGGGCAGTTTTTAAATCCCACTGGGACGAAACTGTTTTGATTTCTGTCCTCTGGCCTGTTTCGTCGGGCCCTTAAGGGTGTTTCTCTTGGTGCTCTGCCTTCTGCAAAGGCATTGAGTACATACGTTTTTTGGTTCTCAAGGTTTGCTTTTTATATATTTATACACGAGCATTTTTGTGTTTTACATACCATGCCTTTTGTTTCCATTGCGTGTGTTAGAGATTCACCTAGCAGGGATTACTTTTATTTACACTGTCCTGTGACTTTGGAACATGGTGGGGGTAAGAGTGAGGTTGGGTGCGCACCATAAACCGGTTTAAGCTCCCCAGTGGTGTTTTTGCCACTGACCGTTCCAAGGCGGTGCCCCACTGTGTTCCTTTAATTGTTCGTTTTGTCCTCGTGTGTTTGCTTTGTATGCTAGTGTGTGTTGGTAGTGTATATGTGTGTGTGTACATGATGTGTGTGTGTGTGTGTGTGTGTGTGTGTGTGTGTGTGTGTGTGTGTGTGTGTGTGTGTGTGTGTGTGTGTGTGTGTGTGTGTGTGTGTGTGTGTGTGTGTGTGTGTGTGTGTGTGCACTTCTGGGTGCTGTGGGGCTCGTTTTGGGGAGGCTGCGTTTTTGGTACGTGGCATTCCCTGTTTGATATTATTTTTGTTTTTATAATTTTAGCGTGTAAGTAGTTCACATATATCAACATAATACTTGCTTTCTCTAAACTAATGTTAATTATGAGTGTAGCGTAATTATACTTTCTTAGCCAGTGAATAATGGTCAATATTTCGCGTGACATATAATAAGAAAAACAAGCATTACGTTTCTTTTCTTTGTGCAGACTTTATCACAATTCGGCAGGACACTTGTAAGCGGCCGGTTAGCTCAAACAAGAGAGCTTTCATCCTGTAAGCAAATGGTGCCGGGTTTGCGTTCCGATCAGGGTGTCCTTTTTTCTCACCCTATGACATGTGCCACCTTGTTACCGCATGAAGATAACCATATGACATGAATTTTACTTATGACATCTAACTTGCCATCTCTTTCATATACTCAAAACTTTTGTAAAGATAGTTCTTCTAAAATTAAGGTTTGTATTGCGTTCTTATGCTCACACTGTGCAAATTTGTTACAATGTTCTGAAACTTTCTTCACTGTATTCATATGTAGTAAGAGCATACGTGACTCGTTTAGGTATGGAACCGATTGTTTAATCGACAAGGTTGCTTTTAACGTGTCTTAATTAACCTTTTACTAGATGGTTCTCGAAAATGTCCTCCGGTTGCCTTAAATGTATGTATTTATTTCAGTACCAAGAACCAAGGATAAAACAAGAAAGAGCAAGCTCTTATTTCCATTGTGGTCCTTTATTTTAGAGACAGAAGCAGATACAAGGGAATCCGGGTACCAGACCCTAGCTCTTTTACGAATAGACCCCTTGGTTCTTTTCTACGTGCCCGGCGTATAGCACCGATACACGCGAGACTACCTCTGGGTTTCTAACCAGTTCATCTCAGATAGGTGGGAAACACTGAAAAGCGTTTCTGAAATATCCAGTGTCCCGGCCGAGATTCGAACCGGGGACCCCCGGATTGGTAGTCCAGAGCGTTAACCACTCGGCCACCACACCACCATGAAGCCAATAATAACTGGAGAATTCTGGTAAGAATCACATTAAGTCTTTTAATGATGCTATAATGTGCATAAAAAGGGGATTATTCAAGGGGAAAATTAATTGAACCAAGTCAAATCTTAACAACGGACATGTATTCATGTACCAATAAGGTCTTAACATGTACCAATAAGATCTCGACATGTACCAATAAGATCTGAACAATAACTAATAAGATCTGGACATGTACCAATAAGATCTGGACATGTACCAATAAGATCTGGACATGTACCAATAAGATCTGGACATGTACCAATAAGATCTGGACATGTACCAATAAGATCTCGACAAGTACCAATAAGATCTCGACATGTACCAATAAGATCTCAACATTTACCAATAAGATCTCGACATGTACCAATTAGATCTCAACATGTACCAATAAGATTTCGACATGTACAAATAAGATCTCGACAAGTACCAATAAGATCTCGACAAATACAAATACCAGTTAACCGAAACAGATTACTAAAAGGTGACCGTGGTTTATCAATATGTTAGACACTGTTCTGTTTAAATGAAGATTCCCTTAACCTTCATTTTGGTTTTATTCTGTGCCTCGTCAACTGGTTCTAACAGAATAAAGCAACATTCCAACAGTGAGAAAGGGATAAATAACATCAGATATCAAGTCGACAAATATCAATTGTTCAAAGAAAGTGTGCAGGTATATAACTTCTCATATGTTTAATAAATGATGAAGAATATCAATATCAATATCAAATTTGCATACGTTCAAAAGAATGTGTCAAATGTTCGGATAGCTTTTGAAAATATTAGCTTGTAGATGTCTTCTGACTACATTATTCTAAATTTATTCATATAGATATAAAAGTTATATTGACTCGAAGCATAAAGAACTAAATAATAGTGAAGTAATCTAAATTGTATGGCAAGCCAGTCTGACAAAATGCTTTTTTGGCAATATGCATTATGCCCGTTTTAGTTAACTTTGTAATAGGCAGTATGATTTTAAACAGCTTGACTTAGTATGTGCTCATGGAGAAACTAAACAACACTTGACATCTTTTTCTGCTGTATGGCAAGCCAGTCTGATAAAAGAGCACATTTTGGCAATATCAGTATGCCTAGTGTTATGCAGAAACTAAAGCTATATAGAATGAATTTATTTCACTTAGTGTCATACAATGTTGTTAAGCTATACAGCCTACGCATGTTTCATGGAGAAACCAAACAATAAAGATAGAATAGTTTTCAGTTTGATAAAATTGATCAGACAACTGAGAAGATATCAGTTGACTGTCTGTGCATTGTTCCAATTAAATTCTACAGAAACTAAAAAGATAAGATTAGAATAAATTAAAAATGATCATTTTTGACTTTACAAAAAGTAGTTCAAAAACAAACTTTTTTTTCAGTCGGTCTAAGGTGTACACCAAGGCTCCATAATCTGGTCTGTCATTTGTATACTGTTTTCAATTACCATCATTTGTGAACTATTCTTATTTCTTTTCAGCTGTGTCTTGTCCTATGACAGTACTTGGGTATTAATTGTCGCAGATCTGAAGTGGGGCGTAGTGTCTGGAATGGGTATTTTTGTACGTGGAGGGGGCCATGACTTAATTTTATTCTAAGATTATTCGATGCAAGATAAAATTTTTCACTGACAATAAAGTTTTACAGACAAAGTATTAGTAATACCTTTTTTTAATCTTTTATTTATTCCCTCATGTGGTGCACGATTTCAAATGGTCAAGGTCTATTTTGACTGATAAATATTTCAAACCAGTCTATGGAAAGTGAATCATAATTTATTTTTAGTAAGTTGAAAATAGTTCTCACTTGATGTATTCGATAACTTCAAAGCTATCCACTCCTTATATACATAATTAGCTGATAACTTAGCTGTTGTAACGCAAGGTCAATGAACAAAGTATTAACTTGGAGCACTCTTCTGAAACAGTTATTCGAAAAGTCTTCTTGCAACGGTGCGATCTGTGTATGTTATACTCGCGATGTTTTCACAAAACTGTGATTCAGCTAGATCATATTCAAGAAAACAGAAACAGAAAATACAAACTCTACTATTTAAGTTGTCGGTGTAATACTTTCGGATATATATTTCTTTTAAATATTACGCAACTGTATTTTACGAAAATTGAAATAAATCACGTCTTGAAGTGGTCATATTTTGATGGGCTTATTTATTATATATTCTTTATAACAATCTTTGTAAAATGTTAATGCTCAAACACAATTTAACAGTATTATCATTTTTTTGAATTCCTGTTACAAATAAAAAAAATCTACATTTCTTTTGTTCTTGTTCAATTCTTTAGCGGCGTCCTTTGATGCTCTGCATCAACGGTTTCCTTGTTGCATTTTGCATGCATGATATTGAATCGATGAGCGTTTCAGCTGAAAACACATGTTTAAGGCACCATGACATTTTTGCAAGGAATGTGCAATATTATATATGTAAATTTGTTTACACACAACACCTGCTTTACCAAATATGTCTGACAGCACTGCCTATGGATATGGTATAAGGCCCCTCTTTTAGTTTGAAAAATAGTTTGATTATAATTATAATATTTGTTATAACTATATCATTATTGATATATTTATTATTTGCAAGAGTTAAAACAAGATGTAGATCTTTACTATGTACAGTAAAACACAGTAGAACTCAGATTAGGAGTAGATAACTCTAGTAAAGAGATTATTGCAGTGTAGCAACTTACATAGTATAGAATGCTAGTATATAGAGCACTGCAATAAAAAAGTATTATTGGGAGGTTCTCACTACCAAAATATCAGGTTTATCAGCGCGGAATAGCACTTAACACACAAGAGTTTCTAACCTTATAACGTTCTGTGTGCAATAACATCAAAGACAACCTTGTTTGAATGCACACAGACTCTTACTAAAAAGCATATAAAACAACATGCATATGCCATCAGTAACCACAACATGTACGATTCTAATCAGTTTCATCCTTTATTATTTTAGATGCAACAAAAATGATGTAAACTCTTAACATATGCATCCAATCCTAGTAATACGTGCTTATTCTACACCAATATGTGTAAACTCGTTCATTTTATATATCATCTACTCTCGTTTCAGATGTATCGAACATGATGTAATTTTTTAACATTAACAATTCCCCTTACACTTTTTAATGAAAGGCATGTTCTTGCAACTATATATATTATTCTTTCGATGATTGCTCCCTGGTGTTCTGACCAGTGCTCGCGTAGACAAAAAGTGAAGGTAGAGTTTGCGACAAATACCTGCTGTGAAAGTGACACAAATTATTCAAATTAAAGAAATCACAAAGGATAGATAGCTTGGATCGATAGATGGATGAATTTAGATGAATTGATGGATTGAGGGATGGATAGTGAATCATGCTAACACATTAAAAATAAAACGGGAATAACACAAAAAGAGATATAACGTTTCCCTTATTTCCATTGTGGTCCTGAAAAGAACTTTTTGCCGCAGACATAATTGTAAGTTAATTTTCTGTCAAATATTTTATCATACATGAACTATAAATAGTATGTTCTAGACTAGACTAAGTAAGCATAGTTCCGACGGCTACAATACTAAACCCTTTACGCAGAATCGTCAGCAATTTTGTTTGGCAACTTTGTTTAAAGTAAATAGGGTAAATCTACCAAACGATTATGAATTAATCAAATTCATAAACATGATTAATCAATGTTGCTGATAGGGGCAGATGGCCCAGCAAGCAGGTTCAAAAGAATGTGGTTATCACACGCATTCTCTTAGTATTTTCGTTATTATCACATAATTGCGAAAAATAAACTCTTATAAATACTTATCGTTTCTGCCAAACAAAAGGGCTGCTAACTGTTGGAAGTATGTATACAGAGTAAATCTAATTTAACTTAACTAAAACATAATAAATATAACTAGAACAGTACATTAATCATAAAGTACGATATAAGATGATGTGTAAGTTTACATCCGTTGCACTTACCGCCTCCATTTTTATAGCAGAGGTAAGGGAATCGCCATATATTGCCAAGACCAACAAGGCATCCGATACACGAGAATATAAACTCATACCAGCTACTCCAGTTGCCCCGTTTAGGCATCGCTAACTAAAATGCACGTTCAACTTCTGTTTTTATTGTGATCCTAAACTCTTTCAACACGCACGATATGCTGATAGTACGTTTAGTTAAAACTAAAAAATGCGATGTAAACTATTTAGTGAAACTTGAATGTTTAGTATAAATATAATTCGCTATTTTGGACCTTGGCGTGACCATAACATTATTGAATATGGGGGGATCGATATAAAACCATAAACCGTGACAATAGTAACCTTTGGTATCTTGTTATAATCCACATGGTGGTCTTTAAAGTTTTAACGAAACTAGCAGAATGATTATTGGCGTAGTGGTATGAAAGTCAAGATCAGTGGGTTTCGAGTTCGAATCTCAGTCTAAGTATTATTTTCTGTTGGCGTTTTATGAAAAAATCGTTAAAATCTTTCAAAATTTTCACGTGATTTTAAGTGAGTTGAATTAATTATTAAAAAGCCTTTACACATTTGTCTTAGGCCATGGACACATGCAATACGTATAATTAAAGCTATGATAGAACAGCTTGCTTACGTTGATCACAAAAGCGTTGAAATCGTCAATAATGTATTAAAGGGTTGTTGAATTGCAAGTTTGCCTTTAATTTATTACCGTACAAATCAATGATTGTATGGTATGATCAATCTAGATCAATTAGATCTACTTAGTTTCAAAAGAAAACAATATTGACTCGAAAGAAAGACTCGAACTCATACCACCTTTGGTGACTGTAAAATGCAAGCTTTTCAATGCCAAGCCCCAAAACCACTGAGCTATTGCTCTTTTAGTACTAATACAGCCACATTTAGCTCTCATTAACAGTAAAAAGTACTGATAAACATACCTGTTTTACCTATTATTACAATATAAGTAAGTAAGTAAGTAAGTAAATGTTTATTATAGTGACATGTGCATGGCATGACATAGAACATAATAACAAATAACAAAAAGAAGCACCCGGCCCAGTGGGCCTATAAGTCACCTATTAATAGAGTTTAACATCAAATGTATTCTACATACAATGTATAAGCAAAAATTTATATAATAAGATGCAAATGATATGGCAAGATTGTGCTATTTTCTGAGTATACAGATAAAATGCTCATGAATACATTACATTTCTTCTAGTCAAATATGATCTCATTATAAACTTTGCGGTTTTCCTAGGTATATAGTCAATAAATTTATTAACTTGTCTTTCATTGTCACATCATTTAAATCATCATGGTTAAGAATATCATTTAAAAGCTGATTTCTTATATCACCATAAGATCACATTCTAACAGAAAATGTAGCTCATGTTCTACAGAGTTGGAGTCACAAAACCTGCACAATCTGTCATCAACGGCTTCCCCTACATACCGACCAGTCTCTATGCGTAACGGAAGAATACCGCAACGAAACTGACATAATAAAGAACGTTCATTTTTTCTCAAATTAAGTTTGACATAATCTTCACATTTAAAAGTGTGTTTAAACAATATATATGTTCGTAATTTACGTATATTGGTAATTTCACGCGACCATTGACTTGCATAAAAGTCATTTATCAATTTCTTTGCGTACGTGAGATTAACTATGGTCTTTTTCTCTAAAGTGTTGTGCTACTCCAATGGTTTCCATAATTTGTTTAGCGTCTCTGCACCAATTACTGTTTGAAGCACTAGAGATATAGTCATGTAAAAATACTTTTTTTGGTTAATCTCTCATTATCCATAGAGACAAGTCTATTCCAGAATCTCAAAATGGTATACCATCGACGATAGACGCTTGGAGTCCACCCTGTGTCCCCATACAAAGCTAAATTTGGTGCAAATCTATGCACTCCGAGAAAGTATCTCATGGCACGAAGCTGAACATTATCAATGCATTGAAACGTTTTGTAACCCCAGGTTGAGGCTCCATATTCAAGTATTGGAGCTACACAGCTGTTATAAAGTTTTTCAAAAGCACCAAAGGAAAAGTCTTTTAGCCATGAATTTTGTTAATGATGCTGCCTAAGGCACGCCCGGCTCCCTTTGATAGTGATTCGCAATTTTTATTAAAAATTCCTTTTTCGTGAAATGTAACACCTAAGTATTTATAGTGTTCTACAGTCTCTAACATATTATCTCCAACTTTAAATCTATAATTGCTACGAGGTGCCCGTGCAGACCGGAAGTGCATGACTTTGACTTACTAGCGTTTATTAAAACTCTCCACCGTTTGCACCAATTCTGTAATACATCAGCATCTGCTGAAGTTCATTTTCTGATTTTGCAATAAGCGCAATATCGTCCGCATAAAGTAACATGGATATTCTGGCTTCGCCCATAGTAACACCAAGGCCAAGGTCATTGATTTCTTGAACGAGGTCATTTGCGAAAATAGAAAAGAGCGTCGGGGAAAGACAGCATCCTTGTTTCACGCCTTTGGTACAGTCGAACCAGTCTGTTAATGAGTTATTAATGCGAATACTTGCACAAGAGCTTGCGTATATGTTTTTGATGGAATGGTACATTTTCCCGTCAATTTTATTTAAAAGCAGTTTATACAGAAGCATATCTCTATCTATAAAGTCAAAGCATTTCTGTAGGTCTATAAAAGCTGTGAATACCGATTTTTGGCTTTTGATTATGCTGTTAAGTGTAAAAATGTGTTCTTCACATGACCTTCCAGCTCGAAACCATTCTGCTCGTCTGCTAATATATCGTTTATTTCTAAATAATTCGTCACTCTATTATTCAGAGAGGCTGTAGACTTTACTGATACATGACAGCAGGCTTATTCCTCGGTAGTGTAGTGGTACACGTTTGTCTGAGTTCGAGTCTTTCAGTAAAGGAAATATGATAGCTTTTCTCCAATTAGTTGGTATCATACCGGAATCAAACACTAGTTGGAAAAACTCTCGCAACACTTTAATCACTGGTGGGAATTTAAGTACATCATACGGAATTGTGTCGTAACCGCATGCCGAGCCATTCTTGGTTTTCATAATTATCCTAGTTATTTCGTCTAGTGTTATGTTTCTGTTCAAATCGTGATTTGACGTATATAATGGATCTTCTATCTGCATTACTAATAATTGTTTATGAATTTTACATTGATTATAATGCACCTCATCAAATTCGTTAGTGTCATTACCGTTAAAAAGTTTCTCAAAGTCTGTTTTCCAGCGCTCAAATACTGCGTTTTGGCTCCTAGTTACATTTCCATGACTGTCAACAATTTCCACTGGTATAGAAGTGTCCTTTCTCGGACCAAGTTTATTAATTTTTCTCCAGAATTCTGTAGGGTTTGACGTGGACATATCTTCTATTTCTATACACTGCGCGAATCTATATGCACGTTCACACTGGTGTAAAAGTTTATCAAATTCATCACGAGCGTTGATATATTCTATTCGAAGTCTTTTGTTTAGTACGCCTGTCGACACGACTTTTTAATAAATGATTTCTCTTTCAGACGCATATTACTCCATTTTGTACTTAAATCATCATTCCAGTAAGGTTTGCTCCTTTTTATGACGTTTACGTGTTTGTTTTGAAGCATCATATTTTGGAATGTTTTGATTCATTTCTTCATAAATTGTATCACAAAGATTTTCGTATAAACTATCAATGTCATCCTGAGTTTCTCGCGCATTTTCAATATTTGAAATAATATCACGAATGGCTAAGTGGAATAATTGACTAGTCATGAAATCACCAGGGATTCTTTTCAAATTAAAACGAACACTTTGCGTACTGTGCTGGGAGTCATTGTTCGTGTTACAATTATAACTGTTTTCACACTGACCTATATCAAATTCGGCAATAAGAGCTGAATGGTCTGGTAGCCGTGATCGTTCTCCTAACAATCCATGAAGACTATGATGATCAGTGATCTCACTTACCGTTAATACCTTAAAATATTTACATGTCTGTAACAAATCGTGTGGTACGCAAATGTAATCAACCACCGCTTTTCCCCTGCTAGAAATAGAAGTGTAGTTATCGCTATTAAATCGGCCATTTAATATACAAAACTTGGAGTCATTTAAAAATTCAACAAAACTATGGCCATGCTGATTCACTACTGTGTCTAGAATCTCGCGATCTCTTTATTATGTCACAGTCTCGCAAGATATCAGACAGATTTCCAATTCTCGCATTAAAGTCTGCACCGACAAACATACCGTCACAATCACTATGAATATATATCTGAGACAGTAAATGCGCGAAAAAAGTTTGACTATTTCTTCCTCTTACTGATGATTCAGGTGGCAAATAACATGAAAATACAATAAATGACCTATCGTTTATTCTATGTGAAAATTTAATTGCCAATATTCCATCACAGGTTCGATCTACTATATTTACAGTATGACTATCAATAACCCATTGCTTAACAAGTAGCCCAACGCCACCAGAAGCTTTAGGAGCGTTGACATGAATATCTGGACGATTAAAACCGTACCATGTATATCCATTACATTCAATAATATGCTCACCAGATAAGTGAGTTTCACAAATCGTTACAATATCGGCGTCTATTGCACATATTAATCCTTCACGTAAATCATTATTTTCCTTTGTCCAACCACAAACATTTAGATGATCACAGATACATTATCGTGCAATATTTATATATCATAGTATTACCGCATCTATAATATCCTTATTATAAGGTCGAAATGGTCCAAAGTGACTATATTTGTTTTGAAATACAATATACATAGTGTAAGCGTTTATACGTATAGTTTGACAAAGAAACGAAATGTTAGGCTAAATTACAATTTCACAAGCTTCAGTTAATCATATCCTGCAGTATTATAATTTGGTTATATTTTGGCAAAAAACGCTTACTTCCGATTCCGAAGTTCTTTTATTGTCACTAGTACTGAAATTCGAAATCTTCTCATTCTTTTCATTTCTGTAGAGGAGAATCTATTGTCACTTTCGTTACATTCAGAAAGCTTTCATATTTCATATTCTATGGCAACTCCAGGACAAATCCTAAAAAAACTGACAATCATTCCAAGGTACTCACATGCGTTTGAAAACAAGCGTAAAATGCAATTTGTTATACATGTTTTTTTAGTTGGATTTTTATTTATTTGTTCATTTCTGTCGTGTGCATATTAACATCTCGAAAAGACATGAATCATAAAGTCCCGCTGGCGTAAATAAATCGCATTAATATAGAACAGCCGTCTAATAAGTAAATACCGAGTTCAATTTTATGTTTTTATAAAGTCTCATTTTTATGGTAATCAAGTAAGATTTTATTTAAATTTAAAGAAAACTCTACAACATGTTTACATGAAAGCACAAAACATAAATATTTCAATATATCTTTCGAAACATTAGTTCAACGGTGCATACAGTCTCGACCAGTTTTGCTATGGTCACTTGTATTGACCAAACATGCAAATGAAGTATACACATAGTTTTTTACGGTGTATATTCTGTTTTCATACAAATATAGATTGATACTTATAGTTATACGAATTTTTAAACCTTACTTCCCTTAAAAAAATATGTATTCAAGTGTTGGTGTTGTCAGTTTTTCATAGTTAAATCAGTGTATGCTATTTTACATTATATTATGTACAAAGTCTAATCGCGATCTTCACTATTCAGTTTGTAAAACCTGTTGACGACCAATCAGGCGGCGCAGCCGTATTAAGCTCTCTTTTGACTTGAAGTTGGTTACCTTTCAACAGCCAATGAATTGAAAAATAGAACTATTTTGGATTGAACAATTGACGTTAATTTGATAATACAGTATGAAAAAGTTCAACACATTACTGTTGCGTGTTTAGTCTTTCGTGAATTGTTTTATAATTTTAGCGTGTAAGTAGTTCACATATATCAACATAATACTTGTTTTCTCTAAACTAATGTTAATTATGAGTGTAGCGTAATTATACTTTCTTAGCCAGTGAATAATGGTCAATATTTCGCGTGACAAATAATAAGAAAAACAAGCATTACGTTTCTTTTCTTTGTGCAGACTTTATCACAATTCGGTAGGACACTTGTAAGCGGCCGGTTAGCTTTCATCCTGTAAGCAAATGGTGCCGGGTTTGCATTCCGGACAGGGTGTCCTTTTTTCTCACCCTGTGGCATGTGCCACCTTGTTACCGCATGAAGATAAACATATGACAGGAATGCTACTTATGACATCTAACTTGCCATCTCTTTCATAATTATACACTTTACTTTTGTAAAGATAGTTCTCAAAACTAAAGGTTTGCATTTCGTACTGTATGCTCACACTGTGCTAATTTGCTATAATGTGAAACGTTTTAGGATATGAAACTTTCTTTTCTGTATTCATATGTAGTGAGAGCATACGTGGCTCGTTTAGGTATGGAACCGATTGTTTAATCGGCAAATGTGCTTTAAACGTGATCTTAATTAACTTTTTACTAGATGGTTCCAGAAAATCTACTCCGATTTGCCTTTAAGCCGTTGGGCGCATATAAAATCCATGATCTTGTTTATTCTGGTGACAATATCACTGAAAAATTCTAGTCAGAATCACATTGAGTCTACTAATGATGTTATAAGGTACATAAAAGGGGATAATTCAAGGGGAAAATTAATTAATCCTAGTCAAATTGTAACCACGGACATTATTGAAACAGTGTCATGGCCCTTTTTTAACGGCACAATTTTCACACCATTGCTTTATTTTCCATCAATTTTATTTAAATTTATGCGTAATATATACAATGTATTTGCAAAACAGATTTCGTCTGTCAATGAGTTTAAATTGTGCACTATGTTTGACTAAAAGTTGTAAACATTGTGTGCAGTTAAGTGTGTCAAGTGTAATGTAGACTCTTCCGTATAACTAGACGAGTATGCATTCATGTACCAATTAAGCAATAAGATCTCGACAAGTACCAGTAAGATCTCGACAAGTACAAATACCAGTTAACCGAAAAAGATTACTAAACGGTGCCCGTGGTTTATCAAATATGTTAGATCCTGTTCTGTATAAATGAAGATTCCCTAAACCTTTATTTTGGTTTTATTCTGTGCCTCATCAACTGGTTCTATCAGAATAAAGCAACATTCCAACAGTGAGAAAGGGCTCCATTACATCAGATGTCAAGTCGACAAATATTAATTATTCAAGAAAAGTGTGCCAGTATATATGTGGACTAAGCTGTGATATATGGCGAATTACAGTACTTTATCTGTCAATGCGTTTATCAGTCACTTTAGTTTCTCGTTTTGCCAATCATCCTGCCGTTTCATTGCCTTGAACACCATATTTTTCTGGTATCCCACCAAAAGGACTCTTTCCGTTTCTCACTGAACCTATTAAAGAAGCACTCACTAGAAGTGGTGTCAATCTAAATAACTTGAAAAGATAATAGATAGAATATTTGCAAGTAAATGATATTATTATTTGTATCATGGCTACTGCATATTTGTATAGGAAAACACTGTACTGTATTTGTGATAATTTGCATTGTGTATGGGGGCGGAGCTTAGACCGTGCTCTATCTACAATAGAGCACATGATCTATCTGCAATAGAGAACACTTTTTCAGATTTTTTTTCAAAAACAAAAGCAAGCAACAATTGCCAAGGAAGAAAGATGTAGCTCTGTAAAATTGACTTAAACTTAAATTTTTAAGAGGAATGGAAGGGTGGACATACATATACACGAACTCGAAACACGAGTCTCCTGAGCAGTTTATATCATGCAGTTTTCATTTGTGAAAGCATGATGTCGTCGGCATCTAAAGGAACTTGTGAAAGAATGATATCGTCTAATTCTTCTAATTGACTGAATTCAGTTCATTAGCCATCTGTAACAAAACATTATCCTGCAATTCTAAAATATCCATAATGCAGTGTTCATCTATCCTTCTTAGCGTTCTTTTTTTAAGGGAACTGACAAAGATCAGAGTGACCAAACAATATTAACGTGATCCCACCCACTTTGTTACGTCACACGATGTTTCGGGGCCTGTGAGCTGTCAATCAAAATGTACATGATGGTGTACGTGCCATTATCAACGTGCCATAATACAAATCAGATAGAGTGACTGTTTGCTCAAATAATTACGTCATTTCTCGGGGGCTACGCCCCTCGAAATAACATAATTATTCTCGCAAACAGTACTCTATCTAATACTTACACAGATATTAACGAGTTGTTTTGAGGGATTATTACAATTATATTTTTGTTATATGTTTTGTTTTATTCCAAAAAACGAACTCCGTGTTTTATTAATTGAAACGTATGATCTGTCTATTACATGGTGTTAGGTACATATTCTTCCCAATATAGGGAATATGACGTCACATGCAATAATAATAGTTTCTGCCATGAGCAAGAGATTCAGATCGAAATATATGTCACCGAGGGTTACTGTTCTGGTGGGAACGAGGCTCTGCCGAGTCCAACAAAACAGTTACTCAAGGTGACGGACCAAATGTCTCATGATGGAAACGTTTTCTTGCATAACATGTTGCGCTTTAAAGTTGATTTCTAAATGCAAACTTATCAAAGTGATGAATTATCATTAAAAAATGATATTCCGACGTTGTGGTGAGGAAAGTGACGTCATAATGTTTATAACGTTGCGTCATAAGTAATTCACGAGTCGTCTGTCATAGGAGGGGTGCCAGACCGTCTTTCCGGCATGGGCAAACTCACCGGAAATGACTATCCAATATGCAAAAACAATAATTAAAATTCAATTTGAAATTGGAGATTATCGATATACCGGTACCTACGACAAGAAAATATACGCATACAGAACGCTTGTTGTTGTATCAGAATCTGAAATATGTATTTATAACCCCTTTTTCCCCGAGGATTTTTTAAAAACTAACGCTATTTCTGTTTATTTCATGTTTATCTCTTACTTTCATTAGTCTTTAACCCCATTTGACCACCAATCGAATAGCTCAGATTTTCAAATAAACCTCTTTCTTTTTTATTAAAACTACCTACTGAAATCACTTAATTCATTAAGAGTTCACTCTAAATAGAAAGCACTTTAGCTCCGCCCACAATCACGGACCTATTTGCATACATAGGTCCGTGCCACAATACATGTCGGTGGCTATGCAAAAGGTCAAATGAAGTAAAACACTAAGTAAGTTAAAGTTTATTAAGTCAAATTTTAACAATTAAGAAACCCCGGTCGCTCGCTACCGCTCGCTCCCTTTGGGTTTCTTAATTGTTAAAATTTGACTTAATAAACTCTAACTTATACATGAAATGTCAATATCACGGAAAAGGGGAACAGATCAACATCATACACATAAAGTCAATTTAAAGACGTCGCTTTCAATGAATAGGTTTCCGCATTTAGTAAAGCTTAAAGTAAATCTTGGTAGCAGATCCTAATAATTGCATTTGTGGAGCCGTTGTGGCGCAATGGTAGCGCGTTCGCCTCAGGATCGAAGGGCCCCGGGTTCGATCCCTACCATTGCCATGTCGGTAGTGTCCTTAGGCAGAACACTATTTCCACATAGCCTCTCTCTCTTCGAGGTTGATTCCATCTGGAATGAGCGATTAATATGTACAAGTTAGAGTTTAGTAAGACAAATTTTAACAATTAAGAAACCTAAAGGGAGCGAGCGACCGGGGTTTCTTAATTGTTAAAATTTGACTTAATAAACTCTAACTTACTTCATGTTTAACCTCATTTGACCTTTTGCATAGCAACCGACATGTATTGTAGCACGGACCTATGTGTATATAGATCCGTGATTGTTGGCGAAGCTAAAGTGCTTTCTATTTAGAGCGAACTCTTAATAAATTAAGTGATTTCAGTAGGTAGTTTTAATAAAAAAGAAAGAGGTTTATTTGAAAATCTGAGCGATTCGATTGGTGGGCAAACGGCAAACGTTGTAAGAGCTTGTTTCGCAATCGAGAATAAATATATTAATATAAATAGATAATTGCACTGAGTGAACTGTGGTTTATCGGGATATAAACCACCAACAAGCAGCAAATACGATGGGTTACCAAAATGTCTATGCAAGTCTTATGATTAAGGTTATCGTGTGAAGATCTGAAGAAATTACAGACGGATGAATTGATCTGCAGGATTGACAATCAGTACACTGATCTAGCGTGACAATGATTTTGCTAATGCAAGCTTTGTTGTTAAATTTGCAATATCATATTAAATTCTGCCCAACTTGAAATTGTTCATTTGAAATGGTATACATGTATTTTTAAGACTATATTTACCTCTTCCGAGGCCTGTTCCAGTTTGACAAGTACACTGATACCACGCGTGTTGAAACGATGAAATTCTTGCTGCCTCTCTCGCGAAACCGTTATGACTTATGGAATTAGTGTAAGAGAGCCATTCACCAACTCGTCTAACCTGAACGTCAAAAGGTATCATTTTGTAGTATTAACCAAAACAAAATAGTATTTTTCTGCATTTAACTGAATATACAAGTGTTTTCCTCAAAGACAAGTTATGTCAGATACAAACTTAAAATTCAATGTTATGATTTTGAAGCAGCTTAGTGTCACAATAAACCCAGTTAAATCAAGATGAAGGGATATGTTCGCCTAAATTCCTCAAACTTGGAAGTCTAGACTTATCTTCTCGAATAGACAATGCTTATTGATTTTGATGTTACAAGTAAAAGGTCAAGGTCATGGTGACCTTTAACAGATTTGTCAAACCGACAACTAGAGTACGCTAACGTCTATTTTACTCCAACTTAGTAGGCAGGTTGGTCATTACAAGATGATGACCCATATCGATTTGAAGTAAAATGGTTAAATGTGAGTTCACCATGTAAAGGTCAGCAAAACTTGTCTGAATAATGTCCAGAGAATAATATTGCCTGGTATCAATACACTTTGTACGTAGGTTGGTCATGACCAGAAGATAACATCGTTGGATTTTGAGATAAACAGGTTTAAGGTCAATGCCACAGTAATCTTCAACAGAAGAAAGCTGATCTGATCAATAATTATATCAATAACGTTTCGGCTTAGTGTCCTAAAACTGTGTTGGTATGATGGCCATTCGACGGGGTGCCCGCTTCGAACCCCAGCAAGGGCAGACGAAATTTAAAAACGCCTTTCACTGTTTCCCTACAATCTAGAGATAAACTGGTTAGAATTCCAGGGGTATTCATGCGTGTATCAGTTCTATACACAGGGCACGTTAAGGAACCAATGGGTCTATTTGTAAAAATATAGGGTATGGTACGCACATTTTCTTGTACCTGCATCTGTCTGTTCAAGCTGCGCCTGTCAGGGGTCTTGGCAGGAATCCTGGAGTTGGGGCTATGAACAAAATTTAAATTACTCCTCTGTGAGATATATTTCATACCACAAGCACATTCGATTAAAAAAAGAGAGTAATAACAAACAAAGATTTTTCTCTTTATACCGCTTTTGGGAATTCTTAGACTGTGTGAAAAAAAATCCTGAGCATTCTAAATATCAGAACTATTGTAAAATCTGCAATCTGCGATCCTCGTCTAAGATTATAATCTTTCATATTGAACTGGCACATAAATTATGTTTGCGTCAGTTTCTTATTCTGGAAAAAAACGACTTGAAAATTACAATAAAGGCTGTCAAACACATTATATAACATCGTTTAACCGATACATAAATTATATGAATGAATTGCCGAGAACAGTTTCGCAAAACAAATTTATTTGTTGAACCTTCCTTTTAGAGACAGCTTGACTAACGAAAACAAAGTTCATTAAACTGCACCCGCTTTGCCTGTGTGCACATCTTTTGCCTTGATAAACACCCGCTTTGCCTGTGTGCACATCTTTTGCCTTGATAAACACCCGCTTTGCCTGTGTGCACATCTTTTGCCTTGATAAACACCCGCTTTGCCTGTGTGCACATCTTTTGCCTTGATAAACATCCGCTTTGCCTGTCTGCACATCTTTTGCCTTGATAAACACCCGCTTTGCCTGTCTGCACATCTTTTGCCTTGATAAACACCCGCTTTGCCTGTCTGCACATCTTTTGCCTTGATAAACATCCGCTTTGCCTGTCTGCACATCTTTTGCCTTGATAAACACCCGCTTTGCCTGTCTGCACATCTATTGCCTTGATAAACACCCGCTTTGCCTGTCTGCACATCTTTTGCCTTGATAAACATCCGCTTTGCCTGTCTGCACATCTTTTGCCTTGATAAACACCCGCTTTGCCTGTCTGCACATCTTTTGCCTTGATAAACATCCGCTTTGCCTGTCTGCACATCTTTTGCCTTGATAAACACCCGCTTTGCCTGTCTGCACATCTTTTGCCTTGATAAACATCCGCTTTGCCTGTCTGCACATCTTTTGCCTTGATAAACATCCGCTTTGCCTGTCTGCACATCTTTTGCCTTGATAAACACCCGCTTTGCCTGTCTGCACATCTTTTGCCTTGATAAACATCCGCTTTGCCTGTCTGCACATCTTTTGCCTTGATAAACACCCGCTTTGCCTGTCTGCACATCTTTTGCCTTGATAAACACCCGCTTTGCCTGTGTGCACATCTTTTGCCTTGATAAACATCCGCTTTGCCTGTCTGCACATCTTTTGCCTTGATAAACACCCGCTTTGCCTGTATGCACATCTTTTGCCTTGATAAACACCCGCTTTGCCTGTGTGCACATCTTTTGCCTTGATAAACACCCGCTTTGCCTGTGTGCACATCTTTTGCTATGATAAACATCCGCTTTGCCTGTGTGCACATCTTTTGCCTTGATAAACATCCGCTTTGCCTGTCTGCACATCTTTTGCCATGATAAACACCCGCTTTGCCTGTGTGCACATCTTTTGCCTTGATAAACACCCGCTTTGCCTGTGTGCACATCTTTTGCCTTGATAAACATCCGCTTTGCCTGTGTGCACATCTTTTGCCTTGATAAACATCCGCTTTGCCTGTCTGCACATCTTTTGCCTTGATAAACATCCGCTTTGCCTGTCTGCACATCTTTTGCCATGATAAACATCTGCTTTGCCTGTCTGCACATCTTTTGCCATGATAAACATCCGCTTTGCCTGTGTGCACATCTTTTTCCTTGATAAACACCCGCTTTTGCCTGTCTTCACATAATTTGCCCTTTAATTTTTGAGACGTGACATGACGACATTAAACAATGCCCTCTAGTGGCAGCGTACCGGAAACATCCCGTCATGAAGTTGTCCTCATATAGTTTTATTAATATTTAATCGAAATTCTTTCTGTAAATTATATCAACGTCATTAGGAAATGTATAATACAACAAAAGTAAATAAACATTTCCTTCTTCTTCGAAGCATGTCATGATTCCGCTTAAAGCAATTGAATTAACGTTTGAAACGTCATCGTTTTCAACGCTTTTTTGCCACCTTTACAAAATATTTCAAAATCGGTACGGTAAAGGTTCATGTAATTGTGTTTATTTTATGAAATTTGAACACAATTAATGAAATAACAAACAAGACGTCTTGGCATTGCTTTTTCGCAAATAACGCTTGAATGATACAATTTGAACCCCAAATGAATCACGTTTGAGAGGTGACGTTTCGTTCATAACAATATGTCACTGCTTATTACTATTCTCTATATTTTGAACAAGGAAGTGCCATACTCCCGTTACGGTGAGTATGATGAGATAATTGATTTTCCCCAGGTCTATAAACTTTGAATAATATTCTATACAGTTTACCTAACGTCTTAAATTAGCATTATTTGTTTTATTATTTCACAATGCTATTAGTATAAATAAGTTTACAGCCGTAGTGGGATGAGCTAATGTATACATGTATATGCAAAATAATACAACGACTAAACGAAAGATATTTGTTGGCACAGTTGGTAAAGCAGTCGAACATCATTCAGAATGTTTTTCATGGTCTATAACTATCAAAATAACATTTCAAAAAATCTAACTTAAAAGTAATATTTTCAGAAGACATTATCGTGATAACAATTCGTGGATGAAATATGCCACCACACTATTACACAGATTATGTGCATTCATGAATTGTTTTCTTTTTAAAGCTTAATTATTGTTCAACCCTTTTGGGAAATAATTTTAAGGTTAGATGAAAAATATTCCAAGCGTAAATATCTGATTTCCAACCAATCCTGCTAATTTATGATCAGCGGTCGGTAAATCGAAAAACTCGTAAGTCGTCACTTACAAATGCGTGGATGGTGCGGTGCCAGTTATGTCTTATTATTCGTAAGTAGCGCTCTCGTAAATTATTAATCTAGGCGTAGTATTGGTTTTTGGGAGTTAGCATTGAATTATATTTGCATTAATTGACTTTCTCTTGTATTTTTAGTTCACCCTTAGCATGCAGTGACCTCTCCTATCAACCGCCATCCGTCGTGCGATGTCATCCGTCCTACTATCAAATATTTCGTCCCACTTCGGACTAAATGATAAATTTTGTTTCATGATGTTTGTGGTGGTTGTATTTTATATTTGTAATGATGAATGCATTATATCATATGATTGCAGTTCTTTCGTTGCTATGGCAAAAAGGAACCATTCTAATCATCTTGTTCGAACGTCGAACACTTTGACAGTGTTTTAACTGCACAAACTTGATAGTTTTTCACTTTGTACAAATGTGATTTTTTTGTAATTGTGCTTATTAGGTCCACCATCCTCTAAAGAGGCTATAATCGGTACGACCCTCAAATGTGATGATAGGTATATGAACAGAGATAAACCGTGAAACTTCAATCAGTTCCCTAAGTATACAGTGTCATTCTACTTGCAAGTGACTTTAAATTTATAATTCCTCAATTTTGAATTACATGTACAGTTACGACTCATAAAATGTTGCTTGCTGAAACTAATAGAAAAGCAATCTTTTGTGAAAGGAATGAAAGTCGGACTTGCCTTTTATTTCAGCAAAATTAAATGCAATTCTTTATTAGTTCTGATATATAGTGCTTTGAATATACATGCGTTAGAAAGTCAACTGTGTCAGTGATCAAGTTGATTGCCAAGCTGCTGTTATCTCACAATTGTTTATGTTGAAGTGTTTGGATCCCAGGTACAAATGTTTTAAAGACGGTCTTCTTAATGTGATTTAACTTAAACAATATTCAAAATTTATCAGGTTCGATGTTGTTTATGAAATGAGTGTGGATAGGAAAACTGCAATACCCGCTTAATCGTTTTCCTGCTTTTGCCTTTACTCACATGTTTAAAAGCAGAGCATTTGCTTTGGTAGTAACTTTCTTGGGTTTGAAAATAACTAAGATTGGTGTGGTTGGTATGCTTTACATTTTGTTTCCTCTACACCTTTCGCCGGGGACAATGATATAGCTTGGTTACAAATCAATGCATTTACATCTTTTGTACCTTTTGCATTAACTGACGGGGCATATTGCTAATGTTTGCCTTAATTAGTGAGAATGCTAAACTCTATATTAACAATTCTAATTGCTTCATTGCATCTTGCCATCAGTCATATCAATTGAAATGAAGCCGCGACCTGTTCCCATTTACACCTGTTTTTGTTGTTATTTGCTAAAGGCATGGTAAAGCAGTTGTTACCGCAGAGGTGTGGCAGTTGTTACGGGTGAATGTCTGTAAATACACCCCGCTCTATACTTAACAGTTACACCTTATACAGTCCCTTGGTAAAATAAAATAACAATAACCACATGACAGTATGCTTGTGGTACGCTGTCGCTAGAGGACGTTGTTAAAATACGTCATGTGAATAAAAAACGTTACCATCCGACACAGATAGGCACCGTATACGCATGTACTAAATTTCAAATTTTAATGAGGAATATAATTGACCTATTTTAATCTCGCCTTTGACTGAAGTTGGTAACCGCCAGTGACATGGCGCAGTCTTAGGATTGAAAAAATTACTCTTATGGTACCTTTTAACTGGATTATACGGCATAAAAAGGGTAAAAAAATGAGTCTTTCTCGACCAGTAAATAACGATCAATATTTCGAGTAAAAAAGGATTGCCAATGTGCATGACACGGCGTGGACTTAATCACAATTGCGGAGAAAGCGGTGTTATTGTGTTAGCTGTCGGATAGCGCAGTCGGGAGAGCATTTGGCCTGTAGGCGGAGAGTCATAGGTTCAAGTCACTGATCATGCTGCACATTTTTCTCAACATGTGACATTTGGCGCTCTATGACTGCATGAAGATAAAATTTGCCTGTCATTTTACTACCTATTTCTTTCGGATACTCAAACTTATTTAAAGATAATTCTTGTTAAAATTTGACTTGATAAGGAATACTGTAACGGAATTAATGGTCGGGTTGGCACTGCTAATAACTGGTAATAACATCCGACTTCGGCTTTAAATGTGTCAATGTGAGTGCTACCTATCACATCAAGTAGCAAGTGAATATATTTTTCAAGCAATTGAACTTTCTAGCATTACTTAAAACCTTTCGAACATTTTCAGCTTTAAGTTATCTGAAATCTGTCGTAGATATTGAAAAAACTGATTATGAACCATATTATTCCCAAAACTAAAGATCAATTTGTTATTTACCATGAAAATTGTCAATGGCAATGAGACTATAACATTCCTCTTTAAAACTTTAAAACAGGAATGGTTCGGCACCACTGTCCTAAAAGTGTTTGTCACGAGCTGGTATTCACTTCTTACTGGATACTGAGAGCAGAATGTTGGTACTCAATACATGATCTAGACCGAGGAAAAATACAATTTGATATCAATGTCACACATGAGAAGTGGCCCTCGGACAATATACTTAACAATTAGCTTTTAGCATATTTTAATAACCAATATTTCAACACTAACACGCGAACATTTAAGTTTCCTTTTTTTACTATAACATTAGCGATTTGGTTTTGAAATATCTGGTCTTAATATCTAGAGTGGTCATAGTGTCAGGTGGTCTTTATAGCGGATCTTATGAACTTTTAAAGGAAAAAATGCCCTTTTCGTGTTAAAGAATCACCAAATATAAGGAAAACAGTATTTCGAATCGCTGGTGCCAGCTAAACAGCTTTGATTTACAAGACTTTTTTTTCTGTACAGGTGAATATAGTTTTGCATTTAAAGAGGGTGTCACAAATCGTGTTTTTGAATCGAGTTAATTGATGATGTTACATCGGCGTTGATTGGGTTATTCTATTTTCAGTCATTATCCCAGTCAATGTAAGAAGTTGTTTGTTGGAAACTAAACAATCAGAATTCAATTAAACTGGTCCTAAAGTTTGGAAATTTCAGATTTATCCGTGTACAGAAAAAGCTGCAAATTCTGCTAGTGTAAATACTGATGAATGGGAAGGTTTTAAAAGTCATTATAACATCCGTGCATCCAGAAACGTGCAAGTAATGTTTCGAAATTTGATTTTGTGAAGCTCTTGGTGGCTTTTAAAGCAATAAGTTCCCTTGAATTTGAGATTTAAGCCTTTAAAGTACATACATACAAACTTTAATTTAATTTTCACACAGATAATCGGAACTAACGGCACATTGGGTATTCCAATAATTGTTGCCGCAGTGTGCAAAGATTTTAAACTTTTACAGTTGCTATCAGTGCAAAACAAATAATTTTATATGTAGTTTGAAACAACAAAGAAGCTGGTGATGTTTTTTTAACATTCAAATTTTAAAATGATAGTAAAAATTTTAGTTGTTCGATATTGTTTGAATGACAGTAATCGTAGATGTTTGACTCTAGTAGTCTCTTTCTCAGTGTAGCGTCAACGGCGATCCCGTTTCCCAAGGTGGACATAATTTGGGGACGAATCTTAGCTATAAACGACAAGAAAGAAGTAAAATCGCATTTTTTTAGAATGGGAACTAAATGTCTCTTCATTATGCTATAAAATAAACCTTCATTAAATCTCACAAATAGTGGCTGCCAAATCCGAAATCTTCCGAAGATTTCCCAAACAATTTACTTTATAACTATGTAAATGTATAGCGTGATATAGTAGTACGGTTAGTCCAGCCTTATAAACTGGGGTTACATTTTACACTTAACTCAAGCAAGAAGTATCTTTTAAAAAGATACACGACCGTTGTAGCCAATGTGCTTAAAGTAGTTGGTGCTAAAGAATGGACAAAACAAGAACTATCTGTAAAATAAGATGGGTGGCGCGATTTTAAGTATACGAACGAGATTGGTAGCTATATTTCAAAGTGTGTACAAACCAAGCAATATAAAAGCTATTTAGTTTATTGTATTTGAACAAATGTAGTTGAATACATATATATCACTTTAGTATATTCGCGACGCATATAAAGTCACGCATATAAAGTCACAATTGTTATCTAATGACTCGTAGTCGAACTCTACCGCCATTACTTTGTATGCAACATGGAAAGGACAAGAGAGTTTTTAAGAAATATTAGATTGAATACTTCTTTGTTTGAATCGAATTAAATACAATCAAAATAACGTATTGTTTAAATGATGAAGCCGAAGTCATGTTTCCGTTTTATTTTCGCATTTCGTTATGTCAAATCATTTCGTTATTTGAGCACACTAATCACAGTGTAAACATGTCTAGTCTTGTACAAAGTGCGATAGATAAAGCGGTGCTTGGTGCTAACAACCATATAACGAAAGTTAAGATATTCACAATACCGGCTAACGGTCGGAAAAAAGCAACAATAAAGGCATTGATTTCAAAAATTTATTTTTGGAGATATATTACAGGATATAGTGCCAGGAAACACTTTTGTCAGGAAATTTTGATTTCATTTATATTAATTATTTCGCAAAAACCAAAACCTAAAACAAAACTGCCCAAGATATGTCCATAGAATTAAAAGCAACATTTTTATATCTAAAATATATCACTTTTCGGTCAAGTTGTGCGGTGTTTTTACCACCATTGTGAGCACGTGGTCTTGCCTCGTTGAAGGAAGCGAGTGCTCATCTTCTTTGCACCAACCAAGGTGCAGCTGGGCATACCTTCCACAGACACAGTGCTACTCCACCTGAAAGTAGAATATACATTGCGGTTACTTTACAGAAGTTAACATGTACATATACAATTACACATGGCCTCCCTCCATCACTACAACTCCCGCCCGAAACAAAGGCTCATTTTTCACAATTATAAGACTGGTGACCTTTCAGTTTTAAATAACTTTAACAAAGTGATGTTTGAACATTTCTTCTGTAATGAATTAAGAAATTCTCAATGCTTGTACATTGAAAATAAGAACTTCGATAAACAAGAACCATCACTGAAGGTGTTTAATATCCCAAGAACACTTACACTGTGTGTTCAGGAGGTGTAATGACAACAAAATCTATGGGGTTTTTTCACAGAAACTCGTTTCCCTTTATGGTAATTTTATGGTTTATTTATGGTATATGTTAGGGTGAAAACATTTTGGAATCTCAATTCATATCTTTGCATGAAAAAGGATTTGAAGTAAAAGATAATAATTGTGAACTGCAAAATATCTAATTTTATTATTGATAATATGAGATCGGGGTCATTTTCACTGCTTTTCAGGTTATACTTCAAAAAGTGCCCGAGTGCTGTGTTTGGGAATGTGACGTCACAATATTTATAACGTTACGACAGATTCATATTAAATGGGAGTGTAAGATGAAATTTTCAAGCACTGCTAAAAACTGCAGATATCCCGATCCGGTATTCAAGAAACTTGTAACTTACATCCTACATGACTGGTATCTTATGCTTAAATGTGGGAATCATGAGATACAAAATACTTCGACAAAACGAATTAGTTTTTTTTCTATTAAGCACCATGTTAGTTGTACTAAGCAAATTTAAACGTAAAACAACTGATGTCATAGTAAATACCCCACAAAGAGTTGACATCAAATAATAGCATAAGTACTACAAAAAGCCTTTTAAATTAATGGTTCATTTATTATTCTGACCGAAGCGACATCGATGTACAAAATGCTTTTTATGGTGTAACTTTATATATGATGAAGAATTTTAAAATAAACATAATGTCTGAAACCATAATCGCCGACAAACTTGAATATGTATTTACAATATTTGCTAATCGAGGACTGATGTGTTTGGTTAAGTGGTGCCAACAGCACTTCTGTGTACAAAATACAATCCGATTGTTGGAGTTAACTACATATTTTTCGGTCAAATTTAAAGACAAACCTTTAACTTTGACAATAAATACATTCAACACAAAACAAATGTTTGTTACAAACCCGGGAGTATACCTTTAATGCGAATGATAGAACATTTTGAACTAGTTAGCATATCTTCTTTCACGTTAGATTGTAGTTTTATTGAAAGGAACCTTCCGAAATGATCGAATTCGTCATGAATAATATCAGTTTGCATATTGTTTTTGTTTGAATCAAATGAAAAGTATTGTAAATACTGCTTATACATAATAAGTTTTCCGTTTCACCTAAAAAGTACAGAATTTCGGATTATCCTCTCAACATTTCAACCTACTAATCACAGTGTTCCTATTTTATCACCTATTAAATAACCCTCTTGCAACTGGTCTAGTTCCCCCCGCGATGGATAATAAAGATAGCCACGTAAAGGCAGTCAAGGTAAATACAATACCGGCCGTAGATGACATACTACAAACTGTTTTATGATGAATTTGTGTTGATGCGCGAACATCACAGAGTCTTGTCACAGTCGATATTAAATTCACTTCCTACTTTATGAGAAACTTTAGTTTTTACCATCTACTGTCTTGTTTGCGTCATTTCTGTTTAACAACGTTACAAGTGTCGTTCTAAACCATCACCGGCTCTGAGCATACATACAAGATCAGCACGGTATTATCATCCTTCTGTACGACTCTTTTGACAATTCAACACCAAATTATAGAGAGAAAATTTGACACATGACATATTGTGAGGCATTACCATCTCTCAATGGGCTTTAACATTTCAGCCACTAAATCATATCTTTTAGAGACTGTCTAAATCATCTAAATAACGAAGAAGGGAACGGTCTGTGTGACTTCTCTTGAGAACATTCGTCAAACGTATTCTATTCATCGGGTTCCCGATCTGCACAGCTGATTGGATTAGCACGACAAATATGAATTCTCTGTAGACCAATGGTATCGGGAATTTTATATCCTTTCTCTTATGCTTGAACTATGAACTAAATGCGTGTTATATCTCTATTTTAAGCTTTTTTTTATCTAAATCTAACTGTATGTTAAAATATTTTAGCCTTATGCGGAATAGTAGTACAATTTGATTACATGATAGCTGCGTTGCTCGTATATCGCAAAGTTTACTGTATAGACATAGAAGAAAATGAGCCGTGTTTTTGATAGAATAACACTTGAACAATTATGGTTGAAAATCAAATTAGAATCATTCCTATGAAATAACATCAATTTGAAGACTTGTAAGATGTTTTCTATACTGGTGGCCATACAGGAACATTGTCATCACTATTCCAACACGAATCAATTTAACTTGAACAATCGTCGAAGAGGAATATTCATTCCATTGCAATTATAATGGAATGCAGCCTATTACGTTTTGAATTGCTTTCCTAGACAAACAAGTCATGAATACTTTATACGATAAAAGTGCCATGGAGTCTCAGAAAATGTCGATAATTTCTCATAATATCTAACTTTCTTATGTTCAACTAAAAATGAAATCAAATTATTTGTTTGTTCAGATGTAAATAATACTCTACTACTTAATCTATTCAATTCAAAAGTCAATAATAGCAAAATGATTTAAACTAAAACAGAAAAAAAAACATTGTGTTAAAACAAGAGACATTTCTATATCCATGAAATTTTATGCACATTTAAAAATGTTCCATAACATGTTCCACGCGTTGTCATTGTTACGTTGATCAAATGTTTTTCATGTGTAAAATTAATCACTGACAGTAAACATTGTTTTGTATTGTGGAGACATTATTCTATTTGTTCGTTTAAAACAAAACTTTACAAACATTGTGTCATTTTAGTTCTGTTGCTTTGTTGTAAAAGTTGGCAGTCTGTTCGTAGAAGAGCGTTTATGGGAATTTATGTCTGACGATTGTATGGAGAGAAAAAAAGTGATTTTATATTTCTGAATTGTTTTCACTTGTAAGACGAGCTTCCTAATTAAGAATTCCTGTCAGTAATCAACAATCGCGGCGCATGATAAGTTTTGTCACGTTTTACTAGCGTCAACAATGGCGTATATTTCTTTCATTTGGTGAAACAGTTCATGTATATAAAAGTAGCCTTATTTCTGTTATACCTATAATTATTGTTTTTACGTCATTCTTCTTAGCATGTCATGTTGACATTCGAAAGTGATTACTGAAATTCGTCACTTCAATACTTTGAATATTACCATACCACTAGTACTTATTTAATATGATAACTGCATATCATCACTTTTTTAAAAATAAGTCAAATGATTACTATTAGTATGACATTGATAAATATTCCTGTAAATATTTTCTAAACATTTAAGTGCATGTATGAATATGACAATCCTCGTCATCTATTATTCGAAAGAAAGGTGTCTGCCGTTCATCCCTAAGGTTGCGAGTTCGAGCCCAACTGAGGTCACGACCGTACCTGCTCGTATGACACCAGTACTGGTCTTTCCAGGTAGCGGAAATTAGAGCTACTCGATAAGCTACAAGCTTTCTTCACAATAGAGCTAAAGTAAATCAGCATAAACTAAATAAATTAAAGCACACCTTTGGAAAACAGTTATAAGCTGAAATGAAGGGATGTATCTCAGTATTGATTCGGGTATTACCTTTTCAAACGACAGTCTCAGAGACGTTTGTTCTTTGCTATAAATAAATATAATTCTATATAATCTCTCTTTATAATATCTATTTATCAGTATAAGAGAAGTGTCTGGTTACTTTACTTATCGATAAGAGTAAAGGTAAAGAGTAGCTCGATACCGTGGGTAATAAGTAAGGGAGCAGCACTTGAAGGTACACATGTTATGTTCATGATAATTCGATATGGGCAGCAAAGTGACAAAGAAATATCCAACTAGAAGCTACTGGTAGAGTCAAACTGTTCGCACAGTTCTCCCTTGTTTGGCCCTATAAATGATGAATTGTCGCACTGTCTTTAACCTTGAATCTCGGCAGTGCGATAAAAACAGCATGACCATCAGAACGATATGACAACATCGTGTGTCATGATTTAATGTTAGCAATATTTGCAGATTCGTACATTGGCGTGTTCTTTTTTTAGTTGCAATGTCATACTGTTCATATATATTGTTTTGGCCTTTAGGTTGTTTCCGTTTTTTCTGTCGCGTGTTCGTGTTTTAGCTGTTGCGTTATCGCATCCACGGCATTCGTATTACAAGGAAAAGAAAGACCAAACCGTTAATTGAATGTAATGGGATACCTTAAGCAAAAGCAAATGAGATTCATAAATTGATTGGTGTACTAAAGCAACTGATGCACGCATTCATATGATATCTATTAGAACTTTCAAAGAACGACACGTTCATGATGATGCAGTACTTTCAATGACGGAATTACAATTACCCATCAAGTTGAGCGACATTGTAATTTAGTTTTGAATACGTCAAGCCTACTCTCACATCGGGATTAGTAATTATTCGATTCGGACTTAGATTATTAGACTCGTGTGGTAGCAATTAATTGGGAGCTGTTTCAAAACGATCTTGCACCATCAGTCTGGGAATGGAATTTTAGTGTACTCCGTTTTCATGAAAGGCTTTTAGTACCCTAGAGAGGGCAGCAACGTTAACATTCATATAATTGTTTACTGTTAGCAGGAATTTTTAACTTCGATAAAAGAATACAGTAATAGTTTGTTTTGTCCAGTTTAATTGTCGTCTGCATTGATCATGTGTCACGAGTCAGAGGAATTCCACATGCAAGTCTTCCCAAACTTAAAATTTGTTCAGCATGAATTTTTGCCACAAAATAGACGTAAAAGTAAAATTTTAAAGGAGCACTCCCAACATCTAGCGGTTACGTTCTCCAAACATAAATAATTTGTTCAATGAACGTAAAATGATAAATAAGAACAATTTTTCAAAGTACCGTAATTGTCGTTTAAAGTGACACAACTGATGTCGAACTAAATAACTGCATAAGTATAAATAATAGAATATTTACAAGCATTATTACCTAACCTACATGCAATAGTTAAAAGCTGCTCGCTCTTAGTTGCCGTTGAAAAAAATATCTGAAAAATGACATACAAATGCACAAATGTAAATCTTAAGGCTAAAATTAACACTAGAAGTAAACGTCTAGGTAGAAATTGCAAAAATCGATTGAAAATGCTGGTTTTACGGCACCGCTACACTATTTGTTTATATTTGAATTTCAAAAGCGTTTATAACACTTTATCATTTGGTAGCTTATTATTTCAAATCTACATATATACTTTATAGCAGTTTATATTGGAACTTTTTTTATATAACTGTATGTTCTTAAATATGTAATTTTCAAACAGTTTACATAACTTCTTTTTTTACCAAAATCTGAGAGTGAGCAGCTTCAAGCTATACATTCCAGTCATTGTCGGTAAAATCAGGGTTTTAAAATATGTTGCATCTTTAAGTTAAAATATAGTATACATTGTAACTTTGCAGAGCTTTAGTTTAAAACTGTTATAATTTCATAATCAACTTGGCAATGCTTCCTCTAACTCTTACAGCATTGTTAGATTAATGGCATTGTTATTCTTAGCTGTTGCGATATACTTACATTTATGGCATTACACAATACATAATATATGGAAAGCTCATCTATGCAAGTGATAAATAATATAAAATAGGAAGTTTGTTATAAACACGAACTGAATTACTTTCACTATTATTCGTGCTATGTGATATTCCGTGCTATTTAATATTCCGTGCTGTTTGAACTTGAATGTTTTTACAACAAATGTATATCTAAGAAAAACAAATTGCTCACCATCAAAGCTTGAGATTTGTTTTTTTAAAGTACCACCGAATCATTCGAAATAGTTTGTTTTGGTATATGTTCTGTACAGTAATTCGCCGCAGGCTTTTGTTCAGTTTTTGTGAGAATAGTTAGGTTTTCACAATACGTTGCCCAATTTGCGTCTTGTCTGATTAACCAGTTGTGTAACTTTATTTTAGACTCTTACCATTTCCTTGCTTAAATACAATATCGGGATCTTACCGTCATTCTTAACGACTCTGTTGACAATTCTATTACAAATTATTGAGAGAAAAAGTGACACTTAGCATATTGTGAAGCAGTTTCCACCCCCCTTGGGGGCTTTAAATGTGTCAACCACTAAACCATACCTTTTAGACAATGTCTGAATCGTCCGAATAAACTACGTGTGAAGGGTACATGCGGCTCCTCACAACAGTTATTCAGTCTATGTAGTTCCTTAATTACTCAGATGATTAGATTAACATCCCAGATTCGCAACTCTTTGGACTATATCGGTGGACCATTAACACTTTTTATAGCTATATATCTAATACTCTAATACTGAACATATTCAACCTCTTCTACAGTGGTTTCATATTACGGTTTTATTTCTGACTTCAAACAGAGACATTCTTAACTTTTTAATTTCTGATTTCTTACACCGATATTTTTAACTTTTAAATTTCTGATTCCATACAGTGACATATTTAGTCCTTTAATTTCTGATTTCATCAAGCGGATTTCACCTCGTGTCATATTTCACCTTTTAATTTCTGATTTCATACAGTGACATATTTAGCTTTTTAATTTCTGATTTCACCCATTTTTAAATTCTAATTTTATACAGTGATATTTTAAGCTTTTTAATTTACGATTTCATGCAGATATCTTTATAAAAACAGTTTGAAAATATTGAAACTCTTTATCTTTTGGTAGCGTATTTCAAATTAATAGATATACTTTACAGGAATGTATACTGGAAACTTTTTATATGACTATATGTTCCAAAATATTTATTTTTTTCATACAGTTTGAAGAACTTTATTTTTTTACCAAAGTCTATGTGCGAACAGCTTTTAACATATAGTAAAACAAGTCTAGTAGTTTATTTTTTAATTCAACTATTAACCGTACAAGATAAACAAACTAAATGTATTTTTTTCAGGCCTATAATCCATTAAGGGATTGATAATTTTGAAAAGTTCTTTCATATTTCTTTCATCTAAAACTTCCTTAAAACAACATTTATATACTGATCCATTTTCCATGCTCCATGTGAATTACAGTGTCACATTCTGCCTTTTTAATTTGTTTAGGACATAGTGGCAAATGCACGGCAAAAACGACAGCTTTTGTGCTTTTGTATTTAAAACACAGAGGTATCTGCTTGTAAATTAAATGTTTATTTCGAGTAAATGTCGCGGGACTTTTCACGCGTTGTCAGTTTTACTTGGATCAAATAGTTTATCAGTTAAGATAAACAGAAATCATTATAGCTTCTGTTTTAGAGAATGATTCTCATATTTAATGCTTACGAATTGTTCTTGCTTTGTTAGGAGGGATGCTGTTGCTGATAAGCAGTATATCATCTCTTGCCCTTGTTATGAAAATCTGTTGACTTACACATATGCATTTCTTAAGCGTTGCGAAAAAAGCCAATTCTAGTATCGTGCAGTGCATATCTATTGGGACATCTTGTTTGAAAGAAAAGCACCATTTTACAAGTAGCTGTCGTGTTTCATCTTTTTCCGACATACACTATTTCAATCGAATTTCTAAAACTTCACCAACTCTGGACATAAATATAGTATTGTCAAAATATTGTAATTCTGAATAACCCATGTGACAAATCTATACTGAATCATCTCGAAAATAATTGACAGCCAGTTGTAAGACGGTACCACCTCTCAGGGGGCAACGGGCTTCTTAAGATTCAAAGCACTGAATCATATATTTCAGACACTGTCTTAATCGTCTCAATAAACTATAAAGGAATGATACAGGTGAATTCTGGAGCATATATGACAAATGTATTTCGTTTATATGGTTCCCAGATTTTACCCAATCATTAGATGTATACGATATATTCCTGAACTCCATGAATCACTGGTACTGTAACCTTTATCGGAAGGTGATTATTGTGTAATAATCAACTTCCGTAAGGTTTACAGTATAATTTGATTGTGCCCAATAACAACCATTGGAACTTTTTCATACGCTTTTCAATAAAGTGCGATAAAATCATAGCAAAAAACCTTCTTAACACTCTTATCTTTTGTGCGCCGTTTGCGTATGAATTAGCTGGAAACCTCTAAATATAGTTATTACCGGCTTACGCCTCGGTTGACATTAACTTTCTCCGGTTAAAATAAAATGCTATCACCCTCCATCGGATCTGACATTTATATAATATACTAGTAATTTATAAATTGTTTGGCCTCCGTAAAAATCTTTTATTATCATTTTATTTCCAAAAGAAAGTCGCAATGATATTGCATTCGATTTAAAACCTACAACTGTCCAGTTTATTGGAAGACAGTATCTTTTATTTTTAACTATTCCAGAATATCCACTTTGGGATTAATAATTGTTCGAGTCAGACTCTGATTATTTGTCGCGTGTGATAAAAATGGAAAGTTTAACTACAACACATTATTTCAACAACGTTTTTATATCATCATTTTCATTTTTTTCTCTCATGTGATAGCAAGTTATTGAGAGCTTTTTCAAAGGGTTCTAGAAAGCAGAAAGAGAGCGATATCGCTATATGATAATAGCTTATGTTACAAAGAAAAAGTCTGTCTGTGCAATTATATCGCCGCATTTGCTTAAGAACTTCTACATTTGGTTCTGTTTTTTCAAAACAAAAGTTTGAAGGGCTTGCAGATGTATGCAACTGTGCATGTTTTTAAATTTTCAATGTATTGTGAAATAATAATGTCATTAGTAACCTTATTGCGGGCCGCAACTATATTTAATACGTGATGAGTAAAAGATGCATGGTGACTTTAAGGGACATACCCTATAACTGATGTAAAACTAATAACCCCCAAAACATAAATAAAAGAATCTTTGGAAGTATTATAATTAAACCTAAAAGTTTAAGCTACGCATTCCAATCATTATCGATAAAATCAGCGGTCTAAAATATGCTGCAGTACTGTAAACCATGCAATAATCTATGTAGAGTTGTTGTTGTACAATTAATGGGTGGATGCGATTTATTACAGAAAGCCTCTATATCCTTTGAACGCCTGTAACGTAATAAACCGTATACGCGGGTTAAGACAGGTTTGGCCTTCCATAGAAGTGACAGTTACCGTATGGAACACGTTTTGTCTGTATGAATTTAAAGACTATGCTAACATCTCCTGAATGTTGAAAACTCAGACGTCCGAGGCAAATGCTGACACTTTAAAACAACCTTGAAAATGACCTTGGACACAATTTTACCGTATTTGAAAATTTTCAATATACAACAGCGCAGTAAACCAAAAGTAGCATAACGTGATGTACAGTGTTTACAAAAACACATGCATGTCTGTCGAGTGTGTAACAAAATATGCCGGTGTGCAAAGGTTATTGATTAATGGTTGTAAAATGAGGCATTATAGCAATAGGTTCTTCTTTGAAATCGTATTTATTTACATTCATTGAACACATTTTTTACGTTTCGATAAAATGATCTGCTAAATGTAGGGAGTGCCTCTTTAAGCACTAAATCGAATATATGCGTCTCTCTTCATTTGAAAATTGAGGTACTTCTGGGATGAAAACTGTAGACACAATTTATTATTAGGCCACACCAATTTAATTTGTTGGTCATCGGAATATATCCTAAAAAAATAGGAGCGAGCGAGCGAAAAAAAAATTAAAATATTTTTGTTTCCAATACAACCATTTTTGGAGCGGGCGAAGAGCGATTTGTTAAAAAAAAACTAAGAACTCCTCACAAAAACAATATTCACTGTCAAAACAGATAAAAAAGACTTGGAAATAGATAAAAGAGCTACAGACACCTTAAATATAAACTGCCAAAAAGGTGCAGACCACAAAGTGACTCCTATATACACCATGCAGTACTAAGTTTACAGGGGTATAATAAAGTGTTTCTTGCAAGAAAATATTTTTATTCTTTTAAAAAGACCATATTTTGTTTTCTTACATACATGTACAGCCAGTACAACAAGTCTTTTGAAAGAGAAACAATTTGTTATCATTTAATAAACCATCAGACTAATGTGTATTTCAATTTATGCCCAAACACTTTGTAATGAAACCCATTTGTTAGTCATATCAAAATAACCCACAGAACAACTTCTTTAGTTAAGTCAAGGCATATGCTATTTTACTGCACTTCTTCTGACCATAAGTGTTTTGACTAGAGATAATTTTTCAATTTCACAATGCTAAAAACTTGCTAGTTTCTTGATTTTTTCCTTCCCAAAGTTTTAGCCTCAGCGCCATTATCAATACAATTTTTACACAGAGGGCACACTAAATGTCTTTAAATGTTTCTGAGTTGTCTGTCTGGACAGCAACTCGTCTCCACCGACGCTTCCCTGGTTTATGTTAATGGGTGCATGGAATGACCGAAAAAGACCGTAAAATACCAAAAAAAGACCGAAAAGGAACCAAAAAATGATTTATCTTTACCGAAAACAACTTTGTTTCAAAAGATACATACAGGAGTGCTCATTTCAGAAAGTTTTCGGTCTGCAACATTTGTTTTTCGATCTTTTTACTTGATTTGTAATACAATAGTTACAAATTTCTTCATTTAAACTGTAAGTAATATATACTCTTTTAAAAAATAAGTTGTTTTCGGTCTTCATAAACTGTTTTTCGGTCTTTTTCGTTTTTTCGGTCATTCTATGCACCGAAAATTTTCATACTGGTGGCTGCCATTTTGACAATATGGTAGTCATGATTATACAAATAAAGTAGCGGGAACATGTTCTTGAATTTTTGGTCTTGGTTTATAAAATTGATGCGGGCGGAAGCTCAAATTGAAAGAAAATTTTTTTTTTTTATTTTGAAAAATAATGGAGCGGGAAATCCGTTGACCAAGTAATTAATTTGGTGTGGCCTAAATGATGATTGTTGGTTTTGGTGTAATGTCACGTTATAATTTCATCGAATAGGCACCAAAAGTGATATTTTCACGTGTGACGCAGCCACAAGTGACAATAACTACTTCTTTTTTACGAGTGAAATTAACGTGATATTTCACCCATACAAAAAATTGTTCTGTTTATTGCATAGTTATTTAACTCTGCTTTTGTGAAGTTTGTGCCAATAACATATTGAAAATCGCGGTAAATATCACCAGAAAACATAGCACAAATTACGTCATTTTAACGATGTCATCTTTGCATGGTTTCCAACATTAATTACGCTCGGTATACTTTTTGACGTTAATCTGGGTTAAAGATTGAAAACACAATGAAAATCAAAATGGTTATCTGCAGAAGACATAAATTTTTAAGTTTCTATATCAAATATGTAAAGAAGCGCAACTTCCCCTCAAAGAGGCATTCCCTACATCGAGCAGGTATTATTCTCGAAACAATGATAATGTGTTCAATTAATGATTAATAATGACTTGGAATGCATAGCTGAAACGTTTAGGTTAAGTAATAAAACAGTCAAACACTCCATTATTTATGTTTTGGACTTTATTTAGTCGTCATCAGTTTAAGGGTATGTCCCTTTAAGGGCCTTAAAAATCTTACTTTTCATTTATTTCAGACTACAAAGTTGATTTTGCGTTTACTTTGCCTTTGAGTATATGATTATTATTCTGTCAAGAAAAGATCTCCATGTAACATTTGACAAATTGGAATTAAACTTAGTTACAGAAGATTTCCTTGGGCTATTGTAACAATCACGTGTTAAACTAGCACCTCATGGTCCATGGCTGTCTCTAATTCCCATTAATTGACAAAGACAACATGCCGCTACAACCGTCTTAAAGCTGTCTTCATTAGATTTTTTTCACAAATGCCAAATATATCATGATGTTTATTCTAATTAACTTTCATTAACTATCTAAATATATTACGTTGATTACCGGCGTGGGAAATCTATAGAAGGACAGCCTCCCACTTAAAGTAAATCACACTATAGATTATCTTCTTTTCACTACCCTGCCTTATTGTACTGTCATCAATCACAAATGTCAAGTATTTTACGACATTACACACTTGACATTAAATTTGTAACGAATAAAGTTACTCAGAAGATTATGAATTTAGTGTAAATATGCTTCTCTTTTCGGTTTTGAAATTTCATTGAGTCCAACAATCAAACTTAATTATGTAGGTTTATTATAGTATGATGTGTGCGTGGGCAAGATTTTGTGTTTGATTAATGATTTGCGTGATGTAATACAATACATTCTTTTCAAATATCGACCTTTTATAAATCAGTGATACCGTGCTGTAACCTGAATGCAGGAACAAGTGTAATTCCTGTTTTATTGTAGGTCTCCAAATACGGTTTTAATCTTTTTTAACTGAATAATACTCCTTGAATAGAAACTTTATGTTGTCTTTATTGAATTTGGAAACATTCAAATTGACAAAAAAGTACGTTACATATTGATGAATAACGATATTTAGCTCCAACTACGTGATTAAATTGCTTGAATTGAGCAAATTACAGTATCATTAAAACAAAATTGTAAGAGATTCAGTTTTATTTAAGACAAGCCAAACATGTAAAGACGGCATTGTTTTTCTTGCCCATTGCAAAAGCGTTTAAGTCAAAGGTGAAACGCACATTAAACAGGAAGATATAAACATTTGTATAACAGCACGTATTGTTTTTTATGTCCATGATTTTACCATTTTCTAAACATAATTCCACATATGTTATATATTTATTTAATGTTTGCATATGAACAGAAGTGTTCCCTTCAGAGTAACCATCGTAACGAAACGACTCTAGTGCAAATATGACTTTTATTATGCCAGTGTGAGATACTGTGTGTTAAATTCTTTTTAAACAGACGGTGCACTGACATTTTCCCGGTGAAAGAACTAGAAACTAAAGCTAGCAAGTTAAGTGTTCTCCCATTCCTTTGTAGATTACAAACAAAATTGTTTGAAAATAATAGAGGTAAGCAGTTTACACAAAGTGAAATAGTTTGACTATTACACACACAATTAGGAATAACAGTTCCCGTCTAATTCAATTATCGTTAATGCAATCAGTGTTCCGTGACATGCGAACATCCCCAAGAGTCCTGTTATTAAAATATGAGAGAAGGGTCGCGAAAAACAAAAGCAGGTTTGCTTCCGCATTAAAGAATTAATGGATTGGTTACAAATGGCAACAACACATCATTAATGAAACATGTGGAAATGATCGACCACACAGAAAAATATTTTATTACTTCAAAGGTCTTAACACGCATTATTAAAATGAATCAATCAAACATATTACTACAGGGGTATTTTATTGTACCTCTGTTACAGTTTTTTATCATCCACTTTAAAATTGTTTCCAGCAAACTCTCACTTTGAATGTTTCCTACAATATACTGTTAATTATCTCAGTATTTGTGCAATAAATGTGTTATATTGTCCTTATTGTGCAGTTCATACACTTGGATGAAATAAAAGATATGTTCTTTCCTGATCTTAGTCACTATAATAGGTATTAACGGCTCCGCATTACAAAAGAGTTAACCCTACTTACGGTCATAATAATGAAATGAAACGATATCAATCGTTGACTGAATACAAAATACACAATCATATGTACATGTAGTAAAAATCACGTTGCAATATGAATTATGATACGGTAGAAAGATGGAGAGAAAAGTCTGTCAAACCTTCGTAATTAGTGAAATAAAAATACTACTATAAAAGAAGGTAACGTCCTATCAGTCAAAAAATCATAACATTATTATATCAATAAAGCAGTGTGATGACATATTCGAGTATTTCACATCCCGTTTAAGATGCGCAGAAGACATGACTTCATGCGGGCCCAAATAAACACAATCAGTAGGCGAGATTAACAGCTTAGTGATTGAATCAGTCTTTTAAAGAACCATATAAAGCAACAACAAAAAAACACCCTTTCGTAATAACTGAATATATACGACAATCCGTGGAATTGTTTCTGCTCTCGTAATTTGTTGCGAGACAAAACATATCTCAGAGCAAAACGTCTTAGAAGTGTTAAACAGATTTGGTACCATTAAATCTGAGTGGTATGATTGCATTAGGCCGTATGTTGGACCAATAAATTATTCACTCAATGGGAAAGTTATATCTGAAATTACCTATCAAAGTACGGAAAGCTGCCTTTCGTTTAAATCGTTTTTGCAATAGAGTCTGATATATTTTTATTGTGTTAGGGAAGTATTCAAATATATACATATTTTATATGACCTTTAATTTTTCTCAGCAAGACAAATATAAAAACAACGAATATGATCATTAATATAAACAGAACAAGGCCTCTAAATGCCAAGGCACCTAGTTTTGACCAATTCTTAAAACTTGATATGAAGCTACTCTGAAAGGATACATTATTCCCTGCTTGAGGAAATCGTATCAGATACTTTAAGGATATGTCTAAAAATGGATCAAATCCTTGTATACGCGATGTTAGAGATGGATCTACCTAACAACACTGACTTAAAGACCACGTATTCAACGAAAACTGGCTGGTAGAATACGACAATGGACTTAGTTGGTAAAAACGTTTAGTTTTATTTTACTAATTTATTTTAGATCAATTTTGAAAAAGCTTCAAGCTTATCGAGGCATTCTCGAGTCCGCTTCTTGCAAAAAAACAGTACCGGTGTCATTTGTGGAGGTACGATCGTGACCCCAGTGGAGCTCGAACCCACAACTCCTGGATGAGCAGATGGCTGACACCTTACCTCTATATCACGTTCGTTAGGTTCTGCAGCTGCTTCATTCAAAGTTTCTCAAATATTTGATATTTTTCCAATTTAATTTGTTTCTGTATTATGTACTTATATTTGGTGCTGACTTTCGTTTTAAAGTATTCAAGCTTCAACTTGAAAGGTAGTCACCGTCCCTGGTCAAACAGTTTAAACTGCGACAAAAGTTTTTCTGGGGTTCTTTGTCAAAAATATCAAGTAATCTACATATTATTTTTAAAAATGAATGAACTGCACAAATTGACAAATTGCTTTTTAGACGCTTTTCGAAGAGTTACGGACTAACTCCATTGTAATTGACCGATTTATAAATGGATTAAATACAACTACCTCCGCGTGTTTGTGTTCGGAACGGTCTGAATCTCTTCTGGGGCATCACTCTCATCAGTCCAGTTGCGTCTGTGTTAGGAACGAACGTTTTACCCATTTCCTCCTGTTTATTTCTTTCCTCTACCTCTATCATATCTTTTATTTCTTTTAGGAGCTGTAATCTCTGAAAACAACAAACACAAATTTATTTGGATAATCCTGAAATAGGACAATTAGGAAATACTTCCAAAAATAATACCAAAAATCAGTCCTCCTGTTCTTGCGTCTTCTTGTAAGAAGATTTTTAAAAGTTTTTCTCATGTTAGTCTTTGTAAACCGATTTATCCATACTACATACCAAATATCTGAACCTTTGGCACAGCGGTTTCAGACAATAAAAGGTATTTTTATGTGTAGGTATGCCTAAACTTTAAAGGAATAGCGCTTAACAATGGTTTGTTTTAAATGTGTTTTCAAATTGAAAATGCAAATTTTGAAGAAAAAAAACGGAATATCATATGCCATGACTTTTTTTCATACCGCAAAAAAGTTAACTCAGTCATGGTCAGTTATGTGCAGTTTTCTGACATTTTTGGTTTTATTTGTTTGCTTTGCTGTTTTTAATTTGAATAAACGACTTTGAAAATCTAGCTCCGCTATTCATGACATTTTTTTCAACGTGTCTGCTTCGTCTCTTTTAATATTAAGGTGTAAAATAAGATTTAACTAGAACTGCCACTGTCATGGCCTGAATACCCCCGCATACCGCTTTGTCAGAATCAACAGTGGTTATTTACAGCTCAAGGAGGACCTCCCTGTTAAATCTGAGGGTAGTAAGCCTGTGCTTGCCTAGTTATGTATACTACATGTTTTTAGTGGCAAAGATCAAGTGACCTTTACCTTTGACCTGGTGACCTCAAAATGGATAGGGGTCATCTACTAATCAGGACTAACCTCCATGCCAAATATGAAGACTGTGGGTCAAAGGAATCTTAAGTTATTGGGCGGACAAGCTTTTTTGAAGTCAAGGCCCCTGTGACCTTGACCTTTGACCTGGTGACCTCAAAATGGACAGGGGTCTTCACTATCATGACTAACCTCCATGCCAAATATGAAGACTGTGGGTCAAAGGAATCTTAGTTATTGGGCGGACAAGAAAAACCGACGGACGCCGGACGGCCGGACGGCCGGACAGCCGGACAGCCGGACGGCCGGACAGCCGGACGGCCGGACGGACAAGCTGATTCCAGTATACCCCCCTTACAACTTTGTTGTGCGGGGGTATAAAAAAGACGTTAAAAATATGTGCTAAAATAATGATTATGGACAAGTACAGAGCCAATTTTTCGACATGAAAGTGTTAAATGCTTATTATTTGCATGCCTTCTTTAAGCACATAAACGCAGAGATAAGTATTGATTATTTTTTTAACTTTGAACTCGCTATCATTAATTTTCAATAAAACAGCGTTCTTCCTACTTTCAGGCAGTAAGGGAAGGAATATTTTGTTGACTAAAAGTCCTATCCTTAAGCATTTAACATTGAGTTTTTTTGTCCTTAGAATTTAGAATATCTACAAGTATATTACAAATACAACTACAAATCCAAAGCATTTATAAAGTGCAAAAACGTATAAAAATATTCGACTGCGCTTTACAATTTCACCTAAGCTTAACAATATGGCTAAAATATCCTCGGTCAAGTCACTCTTGAATTTAGTTTCTATGACACAGTCATGCACACAATAATCTAGTTGTAAAACCGACCAAACAAGAATGTTTTAGTTTGGATTTAAACAGACTTTCACTTGTTAAATTTGTCAGATGATTTGGTAATAAATTCCATCATTTCGGTCCCACCACTGCTATAGATCTATCTGCCAATTTAGTTCTTTTTGGTGGTATCTCAAATTGATTGACACTTGATGATGAAGATCTCAATCTTTGTCGATATTGTCCTTGGGTTGGATTGAACATTTCTCGAAGGTACAAAGGTGCTGTACCATTAATAACACACAAAACAGTTACGATAACTTTATACATTATACTTGCTCGAAACGGAAGCCAGTGTAACGTTTTAATAATCTCAGCGCTAGGTTGGTCAAAGGTAGCACCAGTTACAACTCTTGCAGCATGATTCTGCACACGTTGTAATTTACCAGGTATATATCCAGGAAGACCTCGTATTTCACTATTTTGACAGCAGACAGTATTTTCTCTTGTTTCAAAAGCAAACTATGCTCGTTTCAATTCCTGTCGGAACGCTTTTGCACTTCAGTATCTTTGAATATAACATGTAACGTAAAAATATGGTTGACATTATCTTTTATAACTGGAGAAACCATTGGCTTTTAGATAATGCATGCTGGTACCGTCATGCTTAGCAAAAATATAGTTATGCCCGCACTGTTCCATTTGTCCCTTCTTTCTCTTCATTGAGAACAGTACCATTAGTTATAAGAAAAACAAAACAATGTGCAGTTAGTAAGTGCAAAAAGGGAAATAGAGTGATATCCGTTGCATAATTAGATTACTTTAAGATTAAACGTTATGAAATAATGATAACAAGACGCTTGTGATAGTCTCCTTTTGCTCTTATTTGCTTCTAAACAGCACTTTATATTTTGATGACCTAACTACAGTTTGACAATTGTATCATCTCTTTTAAGGACAGCGGATGTCTATATTTGTAACTAAGCCGCTGGTTTCATTTCTAAGATGTTTTTTCTTTTACTATTTCTAATGGTAATGAGCTTATTTCAATATTGTCATTGTTTTAAACGAAGCCTTGTCCGAACAATGGTTAAATTGAACCTACGAAGAAACTCTAAAACCCCACCAGATTGTCATGGTGAAATGTTAGATGTACATCATAATGTAGAAGATTTTAATTGCATGCATTTATTATATACAAAATGAAAAATGATCTATAGCGATTAACCCCATCAGATTGTCATGGTGAAATGTTAGATGTACATCACAATGTAAAAGATTTTAATTTCATGTATTTATTATATACACAGTGAAAAATTGATATATAACGATTCCTCAGGGAAACACAAGCATTGTTCAATTTGTGTAAATTTTCAAATCTACCACTTATCAACGCTAATACGACAGTCGTCTTGTTGAGGCCATTATCTTTAAAAGTTAAGGCAGTAAATGATGCACATAATTAGCTTCTTCATATGTGTTTGCATAGCAACAAAACCCGTCAATTTTGTAGGACTGTTTTGAAATCACATTTTCCTTTGTCTCAATACCTGCAATTTAACGTTCACTTAACGGATTGTTCGCGTTTTATTGCTATATGGTGATTCTTAGCTCATTATTGTATAAATAGTCTTTTTATAGTGATTAAATGGATCATGTAAATGTTTATACAGAAAAACATTAATGTAAATAGACCTCGTTGAATTTATGAGCTCTAGGCTACATACATCTGCTAGTATTGCCTTACCTATGATATAGTCTATAAAGGAAAAAAGCTATCCTGTGTGCGTATAAGACTAAAACAGGGCAACATTTCTTCTTTTTATTCAAACTCAAATGGATGTTTTAAAATTATGTTAGGAAATTCTTTGGCTGTAAAGTATAATGTAAAGTTCAAATAACAAATGCAATTGTGCTCTTATCTGAGAAGCCATTTTCAAATACGACCACATGTCTCCTATTTCTGAATAAAACTATAGCGTAGTTTATGAAAAATATACGCCACTAATAGAGTCATACCTTGTTACAACAATTTTTGGCTTTCTGTTAAATGTCATTGCGCCATACAAGGTTATCTCTATTGCATTCTTAATTACCTAGATTTTCTGGGCTCTTTATGCTGCATTGTTGTTTGTGTGAAGTTTCTGTTATAACCCCGTTATTCAAACACCCAGTGTAACCGTTGTCCGTACGTCCTTGCGTATGTTAGTCCGTGCAAGCTTTTGAAAGGTTGCATGGATTTGATTCAAAATTTATGGTAAGGTTTATGAATATAAAAAACAGGTCAAATTCGACTTTATTTACAATGATCCAATTGTTACGGGAGACATGACCCTTTTTTACTTAAATTTCAGCGTAACGGTGGCTTCCAATTGGGTTGGATTCATATTAAAGTGTAGGTCTATGATCATTAAATACAGGTCATTTTCAATTTGGCTACAATTTGTTAAATTGTTACTGGAGTTACGGCCCCTTTTCAAATGAAATTTCAGCAACATAGTGGTGGTTTCCGATCAATATCTTTTGAAAGATTTCATGCATTGAATTCATATTTTACATGTATCTTTAGGAACATAAAATACAAGTTAACTAAGTAATCCAATATATCTTTCAAAAATTATGGTCGCTCTACAACTTAAATTTCTGTGCATCTGTGGTTTCCGATCATTATTTCATGAAAAGTCGGATGGGTTTCAACATATATACTTATGAAATACAGGTAAAGATCAACTTTTTGTCACATTTCACTAGAATTTGGAAGAGTTACAGGGGAACTGTAGCCCCTTTCGAACCTAAATTTTGCTTTAAGTATGGACTTCGTTTTGAAGATCTGTTTCATGTTGCATGGTCATATTGTACATTTTTAGTTGGTGGGCATTTATTCAGCCCATTTAACAGTATGAAATTTCATGTTATCCTTCTACTAATGTTAATACTTTTTCTGGTCATTGAACAAACAATTTAAATAACATTAATTTTAATGAAGAACAAGTTCGAGCAAAGCAGAGATAACAATGTGCACCATTCCTACCATAATTAAGATGATTGTGTGCTAAAGATAAATATTTTGATTGACAAAATCCTGTTACAAGCAACCCACACACGTCTGTGTCTAAAAGTACATAGCATGTATATCTGTGTCCTATGGGCATGGGTCTGGTTATAACATTAGATGCTTTTAGAATACGTCTACGTAGATACACTTTCGTAAATTAATTCAAATAGCGACTATAACAAAGTTGTTTGTGGACAATTATAAAATTCTGTTGTAAGGGGAACATCGTTGGTATTTACTATATTCACAAATTGAACTGTTTAAATTTAGTTAAAACTGCTTTAAGATGCGCTAAAAATATACTCCAGCCATCAGCTTGCTGATTGCTATGTACATTTGTGTTGACCTACCTTAGTAGTTAGAACTGAGGGACTTGTCAGAGACCACGTGGTATTTATAATTGATATCTATGCAAATTATCATGTTTAACAGGATGCATTCCAAAACTTGGGACTTAAGTAAGAGACTACGTTTCTTCTCTGTCCCCGTACACCTACATAGTCATGTTCTTACAACATCGTCTAACAAATCGGGCAAAAACAGTAATTCCGCGTTACTCAACTTAAATCCGTTTTAAAATTTTCATTATGATAAGCAAACTACAAAAAGACGTGACATTTACTTTTTAAAATGGGAATTGCTCAAGTTTTAAAGCTGCTCGCTCTCAGTTACTGTTGAATTATTTTTTTTAAATTGACAAAATTATACATAAATATAAAACTAAAGGCTAGAATCAAAATATAAGCAAAAATTTAGGTAGGAATCTAAGAAATCGATTGAAAATGTCGATCACACGGCACCAAATAATTAGAGTTTGAATAAACTAACCACCTCTCTTAAATCAACAGTTTGGTATCTATGTATATGAATGAGCTATGTAGGCTGTATTTCAGTTAGTTGAGACTTCACTGTCTGAATCCCTGTAGCCTTTATGAGTATATATCTTTATTTCAATTCCAGTGAGTCACAGACCCATGGTATAAACTATATACATACAAAAACTACATAAAAGTTAGGTGACAGTTTTCTTTAGAAAAAAAAAATTTTTATTTAAAAAAAAAAATATAATTATTTTTTTTTATTTATAATTTTTTTTTTTTTTTTTCGACTTAACTTTTAAAACGTACTGAGTAGATTTGAGCTACGTCAAAGTTTTTTTTACAATATTAATCTTCCTGTAGCCTTTCATGTAATGCAAGTACCGGTATTTCAGACCGGAGACACAAAGTTTGCAAGTACCGGAATTTCAGAACGGAGACACAAATTTGCAGCGCATTTCCCAAACATTACCTTGGAACGATTGAATTCAAGTCTGATGTAGAATTATCCACGAAAGGTACAGCAAGGAATCAAGTATTGTAATCTTTTGATATTATCTGCTTACCTGTGTATTTACATATGGTGCAAAAACAGAGCGAATATAGCAGGATTCATTGCTAGTTGTTTGCTTACCTGTGGATTTACTTGTACTAAGTCTGTATCGTCGGTCTGGTAGTATGCATCAAGTGGAGCGGCAAGGCAGGCACTGAGTAATGTAAGAGACAGTATCACGAGGCAAAGCACATCACAACAAACTTTGGTGGTTACTTTCATCTTTGAAACCTTCCTTCGAAACAACAACCTGAAATGTAAGACCAGACAGTATTTATAACGTTTTATTGTTGACGAATATATTAAATGTTTTCTATCGGGAGAAAAGAGCACTGGTCCGAGCGGATATGTCTGTGACAAATTAACAACTCAAACCTGCAAGAAAGTCGTGTCAAGAATTTTATATGAGAAGTTATTTCAAAATCTAACAAAAAACTTTCAGGGAAGCTATCCTTTGAAGAATTTCCTACTCAAATGTACGTAGAAATTGGTACGGTTCTCTTGTCGGCATGCGTGAAATACTTTCGAAATATGACCATTATTACGTATACAATAAAGGAAGAACAAATGTTGTCCCAAACCTGACTTTTTGAAAAGCCAGTATGGCCTAAGAAACAAGTCTGCAGTCAATCTTCAAAATAGCACTTTTAAAATCGTATCGGTATTTTACAAACTTTAAAGTTTTCCCTTCTCTGTCCATGGCAACCAAACCTTTTGTATGGCTCAGTAAGATTGGAAGGAATGCTATACGGGACTGTGCAGAATTGATTTCTATAATATTTAAATACAAGTTGCAAAGCGGTTTTAGATGATATTTTTGAAAACGAAAGAGATGTTGAAGAGCGCCCTTGCTTACAAAAAGTACCAATACTCAAGTAAGCTAGTCATATGTATGTGGTGGAAAGCGTTTCTTGTCAACATTCATAACAAGGAAGAGGCCCATTGTTTGCTACCCAGTAGAACGACAAAAAGGTTTCATTTATTCAAAATTATCAGAGGACACTTTACCATTAGTATGTCATTATCGAATCAATACATGAATAGTAATTTCGAACGAAGGACATTTTTTGAAAAGTCTGTCATCAAGCAAAATCAGCTAATCATTGAAGACATGCTAGGAAATACATTTATTATGGAAATTGAACAATTAACATTTCGTTGAAGACCTTTGCGTTAAGTCTATATTTCATCCTAAGTAAGCAACTTTCCAATATCGGAAAATATAAACATATTACAATGTAACGTAAGCTATTTATCTTCCCACTGACCTTCTAATAGTATGTAATAGTAAATCGTGACTACATGAATAATTAACGTACGCGTCGACCATATGACATCATAGATGAAGTATGAGTGAACTCGAAAGTATTGTCAAACCCGCGGATAGGTTTAAGGTCTGTATTACAGGAATTAATCACAAAAGAGCGTATGGGAACCGCACCAATAAGTTTGTTCATTCCTGTAATATGGGCATATAACTGGCTTATGTTTGTACCTACTACACACTATACATGCACCGAATTATATCGAGCTTTAGGGAGAAGCGTATGTATGTTATGTCACATTCCTTCTTAGTTGACAAATAAGTGGAATAATTACGTTGATAAAGCCGATTATTGAGTCAATATGGATACTAAATATTGCTTTATTTGAATGAAATGGAAGCTTATGATTTTATCGGAATGTAGGATAAACTGTTTTTCATTTTGCTTGGTATGATGTATTATCAAAGTTCGCTTTATCAATATAAAAGTATAAACGCATGTTGAGAGACTGTCGAAATATTAAAAACAAACTAAAACTGTAATATCAAATAGTATGACACTTTGGCGAAATACCACCCGTATAGAAAACCAAAAAGGCCTTTGATGTGACATTAAATTTTCATAAAAGCAGAGTGGTTTATCTTTAATGAGACAAATGTGCACAACAATACAAAGCAATTAATTGATGAAAAAGATAAGAATAACGCTGTATAGTCCCAGGGGAAGTATAAGTTAGATACAATATCCTGAGGTTTTATACAAACCAATTTTATTGTCTATCTCTGCGTAATAATTAATAGATTTCAATGTTATCTGATAGCGATTGGGCAAAATATACCAATTGATAAAGGCAACGAAACCTGCTAGTCAGGAGTTGGGCAATAGATACCTTTTGCAAGAAGTACCCGATACATCGTATTTTAATCTAATTGTCTACTTTGAAAGACGAGATCGGTTATTGCATCCTTATGTGTATATCTGGAATACACTCTTAGCCAGCCGCACGCAATCAGAGAGGTATTCTATAAAAAAAATCTTACATATAGCGTATTCGTCAAAGAGCGATAAACATTTCAATAATGGTTACAGCTTGGATCTGGATAGACAAAGGCACATGTGATAGCAGCTGATATACCTAAGGACACACCTCAAGTGCCAGGCATGACAGGAGATGGAGCCTGGGTGCAGTTGGTTAAGCGAACGTCGCAACTACTAAACCACTGAAGCCTGGGGAGAACTTGCAATTGTATTGCATATCTCTTTATAATACGGTGGATGGAAATTGAGTACTGGCTCTTCCAAGGAATGGTGATTAGGTAAACTACATGTCCGGTAAATTGCAATACTGTTAAAACGGTTGTTAAAACCTCAAGAATAAGGTATCATTTGGGAAACACACATTTAAGCGTACGTGAGTGAGTACCTTTGAGTGTGGGAATATTTCACCCACGAGTCTTTTTGTATATAGAAATCCTGTACTCATATTTAGTCAGCCTGTCTTGACAATATATGTGTAAGGGACAACAGAATAATGTATTGCCCGCACAACACACAGTCAGATATACCATTGTATTACAACAAAAAAACAAAAATAATATCAAACAGGGAATGCCACGTACCAAAAACGCAGCCTCCCCAAAACGAGCCCCACAGCACCCAGAAGTGCACACCACCCCCCCCCCCCCCCCCCCCCCCCCCACCAACAACCCCACACACACCCGCACGCACGCACACACACACACACACGGCACACACACACACACACACACACACACACACACACCCCCACCACCCCCCCCCCCTAGCATACAAAGCAAACAACGGGACAAAACGAACAATTAAAGGAACACAGTGGGGCACCGCCTTGGAACGGTCAGTGGCAAAAACACCACTGGGGAGCTTAAACCGGTTTATGGTTTAAAGCTGGATCATGAGAGAATAATAAATGTTTACATTAATTCACAACTGCAAAATATTGAAATAAATCGAGCCATCTTGAGAATCACACGGCCTCTTACGGATATATATCCTGACAATTTACGATAACAGAACACGTAAATAATGTTTTCTAAGTGTTGAAATGTTCACAATACCGCGGTAGTAGACTTTAATCACATAATATTCTAAACGTTTTATCTGTATAATGTAATTTTAAAATCCGACTATAGATACATGTATACAATAAATGTGAATTTAATTGAATCCCCTGTTGAATTAATATGTACTCTATAACTGTATTTATTTGACTACAGTACGGAATACGTAAAATCTCCAACAACAGTATTGACATGTGCATCCCCACGTGGATTTAACAGCAGAAATTACCTAGGATATTATAGACACTATCCTTCTAATTATTCATTGCGCTTAGGATGAGATTAGGAAAGTAGATGAGCAATGCTGTTTACGCGAAGTCTTCAGAGACTTCTCTGCTTTTATCCTTGGGAAGTCTTTGGCATTTTATCGTGTATATTATTGTTTATGTAACTAACGCGGTTCGTGGGTATGTACATATATTGGCTCTGATTGCATGTCCTGGAGTAATTATACTGTATTTTTTGGTGCAAATGTGTTAAATATATCTTGTAAGCTGGCTATCAATATAGATCCGAACACTATTATATTTGGAATAGTGTTATAATATCAAGATCGCTATAAAAAAGTTAGCTATATGTAGCCCACTCACTCTTCAAAGCTCGCTTTTGATTTGATAATATTGAGACAAGTTACTAGTTAATTGAATATTCTTGTTTGATTAATTTAATATGTTGCTTAAGTATACAAAGGTTATTACATAAAACTCAATAGACTATATAACGGCTACAGATGTAGCAAAACACCCGATAATATTCAATACATTTCCGTATTCCGATTCATTCCATCTTAGACGAACATGCTGTATCAATATAAATACTAGTAATCCCGATATAAGGAAAACATTTGAATGATCTCAAGGAATTTACAGTTTAATGCTTATGCATCCAGAAAGTATAATCTGATGAAGGAGCTGATGTCAAACTTTACAAAGTAATGCACGGGCTTATGTCAGCCTATACCAATTGAAATTTAAGGGCTAATGTCTCATTTGATATTTTAGCCAAAAGACGAGCGGTTTTCTTACACAATTTCAGTCATCTGTAGGTTTGAGCCGCAATTGACAGTTGTTAATAGTCCTCAACTCAAATTAATTCAAATTATATCTTACGGCAAACTATATTTTATTTAATGACCTATTAATAACCTATGAATAAGATAAATTTCATAAGCTCAAATATACGTTTAGGTTATAAAATATTTTATATTAATTAATGCTATGCTTGGTTTTGTCGGATTTTGCCTCGGTCAATGTTATTCTCTTTTTGTGAATATCACATCATATCAAATTCCATACGAGTCCATAAGTATTGAACGGTAAACTTGTTATTTACTGGTGAATGTCACGGGTTATTTGACACCTCAAAAGTCATTAATCATATCAGTTTATTAGTCATATCATTATGTATAATAAGTTAGATATTGGCTTCGGTATATACGGGTTTTCAATGGATGCACATTTTTAAAGGCGACGACGTTAGCCTGAATCGTAACAAATGAGTCAAATACTGTGTGTTGTTGAAAATGTTAAATCACTAGAAAGTCAGTAAACCTTTGTGTGCTATAATGCGATGATTAAAAAATCGTTATGAAATATTTTTCGAATTTTCGACTGAGATGCGATATAGGTTTGTTTCTAAATCGTGTTTGCTTTCTTTCGGGGTAAACTGACTTGTAATCACTGCTGGTTAATATTTAGTATTTATTAGCTTCACATACATGCGCGCTGAGATATGGTTGAAAATGAACACAGCACCAAATAAAATAGCTTACGTGTATCAGACAGTGACGATGTGTTTAACGACCCGCTAGTATTCAATTTAAGTAAAGATTAGTAAGTGATTCAAGTCATTTTCTAGAAACGCGCATGATGTACACACCCACATGAAATAAAACAATTTTCTTCTAGTTATACAACTCCAAACGTATTAAGCTAAAACAAAATATAAAAACCACAACATTTAGTTTAGACTTATTCAAAGTCATGTCATTACCTTTCAAAAGTGTCGTGTAATATGTTATTTGTGTTTTTTGACGTGGGTTTTGTGGAAATATCACCCACCAAGAATTTTCCTACACCCTTAGGCTAGTGAGATATAATGGCGAGACAGGAAATATAAACACATATATCGCGTCACATATTTCGCGTCTAATACATCGCGTTACATATATTAAGTCACATATATAATATATACAATAACAAATAAAGTATCCCTCATTTTCACAAATATAGAAATTCAAGTAAATTTTGAATTAATTTACCTGCTGGTCGCATTAAATACCCACATGGTGCATCTTGCCACTAAATGAGGTCAGCACGTGACGAACGTAAACACAAGAAAACGAGACTTTCGATGAAATGAAGATTCATATCGAATTTCATTTATTCGGAGTATATCGATTGTAAAGGGGTTACAGACTCGTGACTTTTTTGAGTGATTTGTAGACGAATAAGAGTGTTAGTAGAGCTACAACTTTCTTTGTGTAATGAAGAACTTCACACAAATCAAGCATGCCGGACGTGGAATACAAGGAAAGGGCATTCCATGTGTATATTAACCGCCTAGTCCGTCAATATCAATTTCTTTTTCCGGATCGATCACCAATCAAAAGGTTTGAAAGGTGATTAAAGAACTTTGATCAAGAATGACATTTAAAACACAGTAGACAACTTGAAAACATGTTCAAACAGAAATGTACAGAGTTTCTTTTTCTTGTTGTATATTATTAAAATTTACAAAGGCTAGTCAAAAATGATTGTTTTCTTTATATTCATTGGGGAGGAAACTCAGATATAGATATTTTCGTGGTAACTATGTCAATTTTCTAGGAATTTTTATTAGTGAGTTATGTCTATCTTCAAATTATGATGGTAACTGCGAACAATGACATCAATTCAAATTAATTGTAGTACATTTGTACCTAAATTTTGCTGATCTCAATGACAGCTTCTCTGAGTAATGCTTCACGCTGTTTCAACTAAATCAAATGTCAACAGCTTCTATCGAGATTCGTTCTGCATTTTTTGTGTAAGGAAACAGGCGCTTTGTTAGAGCACCACCATACTTTGTTGAATTTTCTATTTTTGAAAGTAACAAAGACACGAGGTCAGTAATTTTCTCTCTTGATGACAGTCGGTATGGGCAATTCTATCAACTTAAGAGCTAAATGATTACTTTGATCCATACTAAATCTTCCTTAGACAATGTAGAATTGAGTTGTTGACATCGGATTACAGCATTTATCCTAGCGTTCATTGATTGGAAAGGGGTCAAGTTAATATGCTTTGTTTTATAAGCTGAATCGGCTCAGTTTATGCTCTGACACGCTCTATGTTATGTATCATGTATCGAGTAAATGTTACCGACTACTTATCACTATATATAACTGCTATGTAAAATTCCCTTTAACAACTGATTCAATGTTTGTGGTTAAATAAAATGTATCAAATTTCATTTATTGCTAACATCATAAGCTTTCCAATGATGCATATATTGTGACCATATCACATGAAACCATGTGAGACGGACAGTTTACAAATAGCTTATTTTCTAATGATTATAGGCGTAATACATTCAGTTTCCCTGAAATTCAAGGGAGATAACTCTCAACTTCACTCGATACGCTTCGGATATCTACGCTGTTCTTGTAGCCACCCTCTTAAAGAGACACTTCCGATACCTGGTGCCGAACTAAATAACTTCAAAAATATCGGTTATAGAATATTTGCAATTATTATTACAAAATCTTACAGTTTAAGCTACACATTCCAGTCATTTTCGATAAAAGATGTTGCAGTATTGTAAACCGTTCAATACTCTATGTAAAGTTGTTGTTGTACAATGAAAGGGTGGGTAGCGATTTATAACAAAATATTTCTTTGTTGATTATTTGTGCTAGAATGAAGCATTATTCGATATATGTTGTTCTTCAATATTGTATTTGATATCATTTTACAATCATTGAACATATTATTTATCTTTCGATAAATATATAGTTTGCTAGATGTAGGGAGTGCCCCTTTAAATGAATTACAAGTTAAATGAAACTTGATGATACATGTAATAAAATCAGGATTGGAGGGGATGGGCGTAACAAAGTAACTTGCTTTTGAACAGACATGAACGTAACAACAATAAAAAAACTAAGTGCTGTAAATAAAAAGTTCTTGATTCAAAATGATGTTATAAGTTCAATTTGTAGCTATGAAATTACATTTCTACATCAGATATCAAAATGAAAGGGAAAGAAGTTTCGCTTGTCGCTGAGGATTACCATGTATCTGCAGTTGATGTATTTGTTAGTGATTATCTGACAGCTTTACACAAACTTGATATATTACATAAATTGGAAGTGGCATGGTAAACAGTACAACCTTACTATAAATATTTATTTTAGAATTAAATGTCGCCTCGCCTATAGATAACATCCTTTTAGAAAAGCTAGAACACCAGATATTGTTTAATTTGTTTAATTTGTAAACATTGCAAAGATGTTTTGTTGATTAATAAACATTCGTGTTTTTGTCATTGCGGTTTGTTTTTTTTTTATTTTCCTCTTTTTTCATACACTTTCTTGGAAAAAGCTGCGAGAAGCCAGACATCAGCGATCTTATAAAGTATATTCAGACAGAAAATCTTCGTTTTTTGATACTAGTCCTATAATAAAGGAATTAATTTCCGAGAAAGATAGATTGTGTTTTTCTATAAACGTATGCCTCATGATCAATCTACTAAAATAAGGTTACAGTTGTAGAATATAACAAATACCAATAAGATTGTATTGTAAATGGACAAGAAAAAAGGAATACAAAGGAAAAAGTAATTTTTGTTTGTGAGCAGTGGGGAATACGGAAAATATATTATAGTCTTTTAACACAAATCTGTCCTCACAAATATTTGAAGAGAAAACCAACAATAACATTAACAAGAAATATCTTTTAAGTAAATGGCGTCAGGCCGAGGTACATTTGAGCAAATACATAAACATCTTTCCCGGGAAAGTTATCAATGGAGGCGGTTGAGTATGTAGTCTATCTTAAGATCAGCAGCTACATCATTGATCAATGAAGCAATCACGTGATCAAGAGGGTCGTATACAAATTCCATTCACCGCGCTGTGCAAAAAGCAGGTTAAATCCCTCCTTGTACAAGTTACGCCGAGAAACCTTATACATTCCAATGATATTTAGTTTTCATAGCCGTTTGAAAGAAAACAAGAGCCAATTTTTTCTTATATAAACTCTCGCCACCATATATTTGAAGGTTAGCTCAACAAATAACTGGAGAATTAGTTCCAAGCAGTCCCCTTCACTTTTGTTAGCAGTTTGGAAAAAAGATGGATCTACTGTTATAAAAATACAAATATCATTTCGTATAAATTTGTTCAGTTCATTCTGAAATCGCCATATATAAAGTTATATTATTAAGCTATATTAAGTTTTTAGCAGAAAACAAAGTATGTTTACATTTGTAAAACTTCTAAAAGCGACACATTAGAAGCGGTTACTTGTGTTAAAGCATTCGGGTATAGAAGAGAAAAGTTAAATTGTGCTTCTTATATTGTTTTCTTGAAAGGGAAGGCGGGGTGAGCCCTTAATTATTTCAGCTCCGATTTACTTTTTATATCGTTTCTCTTTCATATGATATTACTGTTTGTGTGTAATAATATTGAGCATACATTTTTGCTATATTTCATATGTATGTAATATTTTGTCACTCTCGCTGTGTTTGTTAAGCGCATGCATATAAATATGAAAGACGTTGAACTGTTAATGTTGAAGTCTGATCTGTAAATAAACTATCTGTTCTGTTCTGTTATAAATCGCACACGGCATTTAGACCCATTATATTCAAATTGATTGTTTTGTCATAAATAAGGAGGCCAAAAAGCCATGTTCGGATAATACTTTTACAAACCGTATCATCACGAAACATATTAGCGGATAACCAACAAAAAGAATGAGGGAAAACTCTAGATTAGGATTGGCACGTTTCTTTCTTTTGCAATAAATCCAATTTTGTTCTTTCGCAACCCACTCTTACCAAGCATAAAAAGAGTAAAGTAATAAATAAAACTGATAAAAGTCGGTGTTAAATTGCCTTTCTGTTTTACTTATTAGTTTCAATTTTGTTATTGCAAAAACTATCCTAACCAACTATGTAAGGGTCAAAACAACAAAAGTAAAAAAAATCAGTTTTGGTGGCATTTTGGAATAGAAACTTCGAATTCACTATTATTGAAAGTCTCCTCGCCACTTATGTAAGGAGAATATCAATAGTGTTACTGAAACTTAGCTTTTATCATTATGTTTCGGTTTTATTTGTAGTTCAGTTCAGTTAAGCTATTTAGTAGTATGCATTAATACATGTCAGTTGTATTTATAGTTAAGTTCTGTTTAGTTATTTAGTACTATTTATTCATAAATTTTAGTTTTATTTGTACAGTTGTTTTTGCATTCATCATGATTTCAGTTTTATTTGTACTAAGTTTGTTTATTTGTACATCCGTTTTATTTGTACTTAAGTTCAGTTCAATTATTTAGTACTATTCATTCATAAATTTCAGTTTTATTTGTACATAAGTTTAGTTTAATTATTTAGTACTATTCACAAGACGAAGTCGAGTTTTACTATCCGAACAATAGTAATGAGTTACACATGACAAAAGTATTAGATGAGATATTTTTATGGGATCAGGCAAAAAGATATTGATCGTTTTTGACATTTTTGGTATCTTGAAATTTTAAAGAGCCGTTGACAGCGAATCAATCATTAATGAGAACAAGTTTTGAAAATTTTGCTTTGCGGTACAAATCTCTAGGGGTGTCAATTTATATAAAAATGAGAAGTTAGAGGCCGATGAAACGTTTTCTATTTAATAAAAAGATTAAATGGAATGTAAAGGACAGGAAAATTGAGCATGTTTGAGCATATTTTGTTTCTATTTGGTATACATCTTATTGGTTTGGAATATCAAAACTCTATCAATAATTCATTATGGAAAATGGCATGTGTAATTCACAGCGTATAACATTACCTTTGGGGCTTGTGTGGTACAGACAAATTCAATTGTGTTTTCCAGTAAAATATTTTAAACGATAAAGTTATCACCTGTGTCTCATTATTACTTTTCGATAAATAACGATTAAGTTCTAAACCAGCCTAGATTGATTCCAGGCCTCATGCCAATGAATACAATAATAAAAGAATTGATGTGGGGCATTAAAGACGTCGCAAAGAATACATTTTTGTATATTTTTTGGTATCATGTAATGTATTTTAACAAGGCACTAAGATCACACTGAATGTCCTTATATAGGCCGTACTGTGCTTTTTCATGAAAAGCAAGTACAAACGCTAGCTACCAACGTAGATACATTCCATGGATAAAGATACATACATGTTCTCTAATTCTTCAACAGTATAGACGTATTTTTAAAATATTCCTCAGTTTACATCTAAATGTTAAATACGGTATATTTGCAACACTATTTAGGCGTTTTCGAGTGTCTTTAGGTGGTAAAGGAATGTCTTTTGGTCAGTAGTCGACCAGGAAGTCAATACGATTCCTATTTTTAATTAAGAAATAATCTATGGCTTAGAGTGCTTTATCGAAATTGAAGCATTTCCCGAAGGTGATGTGCCTGGCGGAATAATTCACGAGGGCGAAGCCCGAGTGTTTATTACGCAGGCACATTACCGACGGGAAATGCTTCAATTTCGATAAAGCCCTCCAAGCATAGATTATTTTGATTCTAAACCGATTTTTGAAAACTGTCGTACTACTACGGACCTTTTTTCAGTTCGGCGGTAATGTGTAAAATGCATAAATAGTGGCTGTTGGAATTCACCCCTATTCGGGCAACCATTCAATATATCAAACATAACTATATTATACAAACTTATTTTGTTTAATATTTAATACATAAAATATAAAAGAAATACCTGGCTGAATTATGAGAAGACGTCGTTCAGAACCTAGCAAAGCAGACAATCGTTTAAATGCGTACCGTTAATTTGAACTGTACACGTTTTAACGTGGAGTAATGACGTCGTGTGATGACGTAAACGTTTTCATTCTAGTTTCGTCTCCAGGAATCAAAACGTTGTATGACTGTAATCCTGAATTTCTTGGCCTTTTTAAGGAAAACAAGGTGAGGGTATTCTAAGGCTTACGACGCAATCAAAAATAATATTTTGGTTCTTAAACAAATCTTTTTTGCGACTCATGTATTTATATTGATATTATTTCTATTTTATATTTTATTTTGCCGGGGTAAATTAGAAAAGCGGAAGGGCTACTCCATGTCCGAAACTCCCCTTCTTTTCCGAGTGCTTTATCTATTAATGCCTCTTTCTAGAAACCAGAATTGATGTTATTTTACACGTTCCAAAACTGATTTAGTTATTCACGGTATTGGAATAGGTTTTTGTTTTTTGAAAAAAAAAAACAATTTTGGAAACGATCATTTTTTAAGAAAAACATGTTTCTGCATGTACTGACCGCTGCTACCATTCTATATAAGGTCACGCCCTAATGGGCGGCGTCAATAAGAAAGATAATCTTACTATGGTAGCGCCCCGAAAACCTTGTATGATACATTTTATTATAACACCATTCACATATCTATAACACATTTTCGTTCATCCACACACATTATTTCAACAGTTTTCATACAACCATTTACACATTTACAACACGTGTTCATACAACTACTCACATATTTAAAACACATTTTCAAACAACTTCTCACAAATTTTTACAACTATCAACATGTTCGTTTGTTTCCTATTGATATTTGCAATTGCATACAAAATGAACCTTAATTACTTTGTACGGAAATTTCCATACATTTACTAATTTAAATTGCTTTTAGTGTTGGGCAAGATATCATCTAACTAGATAATTCTATGACAAGTGTCCCATGGTAATATCACATATTGTTTCGTCGAAAAATACATGTTAAAGCGTTTAAAAAATCACCCATTAAATGTAAAATATTTATTAAAGTCGTCCACCGTAATTATCTAATGACGACAATGTATTGATAACAGTAAGGCTAAGTATCAAACTATTAATTATCAACAGTGATAATTTCCTTCAAATGATGTCAACCAATATTTTGTGATAATGTAGTGAGCTGGGGATTTGTTTTGTTTGGTTAAAAGACGCGTTTAAAGGTTACGTCTACCATTAATTTAACTTTAACTTATAACCTGGAATTTCGTTCCGAAATAACCAAACAAGCACAAAACTGAATTAGACAGGGAAAACTATTGAGCTTAGGGTTTTAAAAGCTTATATAGTTTCATTTAATGACATATTGCATAGCAACTGTTTAATAGAGCCGCAATAACCCTATATTGTGTATCAGATCTTTTCATTTCAAATTCAAAACTTTAGTTTATATTGAAAATAATTTCAAATAAGGATATGTTTCACAGGTGCGTGTAGCTAGGAACAAGCTTGAAGCGAATTTATAAGAAACAACGTTTTTTCAACTTCATTTTGATTCACTGATTTTTCAAATTGAATTTCAGGAGCGTTATTAAAACATCTGATAACAGGGAAATCGCTCGAATTCATGAAAGAAATATGGAATTCTACAGACAGTGAATACAACAGTACAGTAGGCTCCGCTAATAACGAATTTCTTTGGACAATTTAAGTGTGTTCTTTATATCCGGAGTATGTTATATTCATATAACATTTTCCTATCAAATATAGAAACAATACTTGATGGGTGCTCAGTCGCCGTCTTATACTTTGTCTGAGAAACCAATAATTTCCTGATAAAATCGAAGTACAAAAAGAGGCATAACTCTGTCAAATATGACCTACACAATTTGGCGGCAACATGACCCTTTGTCATAAGCAATGCAATTTAAAAACTTGATGAAAAAATCTTAAAAAATGGCAAAGTTATTGACAACGTTCAGTTTTCATGACACCAACTAAGTACAAAAGGAGCATAATTCTGATAAAAATCATTTTGACCTACGGAATTTGGCGGCACCCCATCCTTTTGTCATAAGCAATACAAATTCAAAGTTCGACGATCCCTATGTATCACCTTTTCTCCGAAAGGGCGTCACAAGCATTGGGCCAAGAAAATATTTCCTGCGACAAACCAAGACATTACTGATCACTTACATATATATTGTATAATTTATGTAATTGTACTGTTCAAAATGAACGATGGACAAGTCTATTGTAGAAATTAATGAAGGTAAGGGTTAATAATGATGTTGACTGTTCTTCACATTGTTGTGAAACTCCTGACTAACATATATTTTCTATCTATCAATTAAAGCGACATTATAGGATATATATTTGTTACACTTTCGCGACAACAGTTCTTCAGGAAAATCCAGCAGTGACAGTGAGAGATGAATAATTAATGTGTCATGACTAACTTTGTATGGAAAGTGACATGTAAATTCTCTCCTGTCAATCAGAGAGAAGTAATCTTAGTTTTAAGGCATTTATATTACTACGACCATCGTAATATATCAATTCCGAAGTACTTCAGAGCACTTATGGGAACTGAAGCTGTAAATATATGTAATATTTTGCAACGGGGGATGATAAAATATGACGCCGTAGGTATTCGCTTCACCCAAATGAACAGTGTTTGCGTACGTGATCAATTGATCATTGGATGATTTAAAAAAAAATAGAAAAAAATAAGTAGATGTGTAACCCCAGCCTCGGGATATAAAGAAAGCAGCTTATATGACTGACCTATATATGCCGTTGATCTATTTGGTCATAAAGATAACACAAAAATATAATTGTTTATAGAAGTGCACACTGAAAATGTACTAATAGAATAAAGAACGGTGCATATCATGGTCAAACGGTGAAGATTGAAATGCACATAAGAATAAAGCTCAACCTTATTATTCTTTAATTCAGAAAGACCGCGACAGTTGAAGAGCTATGCCTTAACAAATTGTGAGAATGATAAACGTACTTGAAGCAACTGAGGCATCACTACTTGAACTACAAATTGCAAGTATTCCTTGCTTACCATCATAAACAGCATGTTAGATTCGCTCAAGCATTCTTCAAATTTGGGAATCCTAATTTTTTTTTTTTAGCAGAACATTTCAAAATAGTAAAGCGAGGAGGGGGCGAGATTGACGTCAGTTCAGAACAAATCTTGATAATAACTGAAGTACTCCGAAACTGGAGAAATGCAAATTATGAATCATGTCATGATATATTCTGATTGTGTGGATTGAATATTTCAATTTATAACATATACTTTGCATACGCCACTCAGGGGGCGTAATTTAGTTATTTTATTAGGTGAATGACGTTCGATTCTATGTAGACTATGAAGTCAAAAAGTTTACTATGCATTCTTTATCCACTTAGGACCCAGGGCGCGCCCCAGACTACTTTAGCGGGAAATATTGAAATTGTGAGAGAGTCATTTTTTCATAAAAAATACTGAAACAGTTATGAGGTTCTTACGTCCATCCTATTTTTAGCTTTTTAGCCTTTTTAGCTTACTAACAACTTTAGCGCAATGATACGGATTGAATTTTGTATCGTAAGCCTGTGTTGTTTTGATAAATTATGCTTTGAGGATAAAAAGACGCTAGTTTACACAAACATGTCTCAATCCACTTCGGTCACGTGTCTAAGATTCAACTTCAATTGACTTTAACGATAAAATGAAAATGATGATTATCAAAGTAAAATTTAATAATGTAATAATAATAATAATAATAATAATAATAGTAATAATAGTAATAATAATATTAATGATAATAATATTATTTTATGTATATTTAACAGTTGGCAAGTTCGTTATTTCTGTTATTTCTACATGCAATTTTTCTAATACCAGAGATGTCAACAGTTATTTAGTAGACATTCATTTATTGACGATGCATTTAAAGCTGCTCGCTCTCAGATTTTGTTGAAAATATAAAGTTCTCCAAACTCTCTGAAAACACATATCTTAGAACAAATAGTCATATAAAAAAGTCCTAGTATAAATTCATGTCGAGAATATCTGTGTATTTAGAATTATATGCTTCCAAATGATACATTATACGTTTCCAAATTAAAAAGCATTACAAATGCTTTTGAAATTCTAATATAACAATAAAGCGAGGTGGTGCCGTTAAACCAAACCCAAACAGCATTTCAAAGGCATTTTTACAAATTGGTTCCTAGATTTTCACTTTCGTTGTTGATTCTTGAATCTACTTTTACATTTTATTCTTACATACATGTACATCATTTTGAAGAAATTAATTTTTTCACATGAAACTGTGAGCGGGCAGCATTAATACTTTACAAAATTATGACTGGAGAGTATTTCGGCAGCAGAAAACAAACGTTCATATTGTAGTTGTGATACTGTCATGTCCGAAATGCTTTTTTTAGAAATGCACTTTGTTAGGTAAAGAAATGATTGTTTTCTACTTCTACTTTGTTTATAGAAAATTTGCATTGGCAAAAGCAACTGTAAAATACCATTTAGGAAAAACACTTTTGAGTCTTTATTCGGCGTAGGGGCGTTACTACGCAAGCGACCGCGTATAAAATACTAGCAAATACGCATTTACGCAAAACAACCCATATGTATGCGAAATATTTACATGCTAACGTTTAAAATGCAAAACAAAATAAAAGTTAAGTAGCCTTAGCAGAAACATTGTAATAACAATAAATAGACAAATTAATCAGGCTGAATTAGTCGTGCAATGCACATTTTAACTAGAATTACAATAAGCATAAACAGTATACTAATGCGAAAAAAAAAGGCAATATGAGCATCTAGGTTTCATATCCTGCAATACATAGTATTTGATATTGTAAGAAATAGAAAGCAGATTTTGTTTAATTTATAAAAATAAAAAAACATTTAGGACGTTTACAAGGTTATCTAGAATAAATAGATTGATCAGGGTAATATTATTTCGGAAAAATCTGTGCTTTATGTTACGTTGGCTGTTTACAGAAATTGAAATTTAATCATGTTGCACCTAATGTAAGTATACAAGCTGTAAGAGATATTAAAACGTTACAAATTCCTACGAAGTCAAATATAAAAAGTAAAGGTAAATCCCTGAAAATCTTATCTTGTTTGATTATAACTTATGCTTAAAAACAGCTAGACATAAGGCGCAAACCAAATTATCAGTTTCTCTGTATATAATTCTAATTTAATATCTCATTATTGAATTAAATGTCCAGTCTACAGATAAGCTTTCCCAACAAGACTCCAGCAGACCAGAGTTTAGCTAACAAAGTGCAAAACAATTAAGATATAAGAATTGTGAGGCAAGCGTAAATCACGCATGAAGATTTACTATTATGTAATTCCCTTTAATACTTTTGTTGAATTCCATACAATACGCGACACATAAATTGTATCTTTGTTTCTCTTTAGACATTCGTTTAGTATTATCAGACCTGAAACTTGAAACTTTACCATTATTGCAAAATATCAGTTTTCATTCCGATACAATAACTTAATATTCCTCTGAAAGCATCGGTTCTAAGCCTGATAAACAAACAGCCATGTAAAAACTCTAAGCTTCAAAAAATATTTCCCGTTCCTAGAAAAATACAAACAAGTAACATTTCATTTGTTGTGTTTTTTACGCCGCTTTGATATGTCAATTCTCTTCGATCTTTCTTTTTGATTGCAATGATTAACACCATCTGTCAAAAAGGGTGATTCTAATCACCCACAATTAAAATGTTCTTTCAAGTTAACAACTGATTCTACGCAAGCCTCTTCAAAGTGTATTTTAAATGAACAAATCAATCCGATTCCTAGCGGTAACGGAATTCTGGAATCGAAAACTCTAAATTGTCTAATTGTTCTTGCCAGATGCTTATAAAAATTTCATGAACCACACATGAATTTTAACAGGAAATTTAAGATCAAACTGTGACCAAATTAGAAAAAAACGGTTTTAGCGAAAATGGACTGTGTATGAAGTTATTCGTGTAAACGGGAATGAATAAACCGGATTGGCGCTCGTCGAGGTCGGATTATAATCATTCTACGCACTCCTATGATCCGACGCACGACTCGAGCAAATCCGGAATGCTGGATCGCGTTACTATACTAACAACACTATTTTGTCGTATTATATGAGCATACATAATGTTGTATCTTATCGTGAGGTCAAAAATGCACTTATACCCACATTGACACCTTTGTTATTTCATTTGTATGTAAGCTGATAATCTAAATGAGGAGCACCAGTGCGTTGTTACACTCTGTAGAAAATATAAATTGAATATCTCACTTTAAAAGCGTTTACTTGCCACAGCTTATTTTTCGACACAGTTAAATTAAAACAGCATATAGTAAAGACTACAATGTATAACATTCAAATTGTGCTTAACAACTTAATATCGAATTAAGATACTCCTTTTATAATTACGTCTAAATCAATATTTAAACTAATTTCAGTTTCCTTTATTTCTCTCAGTTTAAACAATCAAACACCACGATACAAAGTATAACCCATTAGCGTGCAAATGTGTTAACACTTCACAAGGTGTTATGATTTTCCAATAAAAGTTGAAATATCACTTTGTGAGTATTAAGGAAGAATTTGAGCATTACCTTTTGAACTAAGTGTTTACAATATTTATGCTATCTAGTATGTAATTCAAGATTAAGACCTAACTGTATTAAGTCCTACTGTTATTTTATTTACTGTTTTATTACAAGCATTAACAACCATACCGACTTGCTTTTTCACTTTCCTTAATGAATCAATAGGCGTATAAACCTGGTAATTCCTGCGGCGCGTAGGGACCTTTTACGGAGATAAAACTTAGTCTCTTTGGATACCTGTTCGTCAAGCAATAGAGTATCAGACTGTATTTTATAGTTGTGGATTTCCATAAAGCGAATGACTGAGGATCTATTTACAAATGCATGTGATTATTGTTTGTATACTCTTGTGCCATTTGTTAAGTGGTTAGAGTTAATAATATTTTTGTTCTGTTCTGTTCTGTTCTGTTCAATAAATCAGATCATAGTGTAGAGAAAATTATACGATTCATAAAAAAACTGTTATAAAGCGGATGTCTAAAATGTATTCGCACAATATACACACATGAGTATTAAATTTTGTGTAAGATTTTACAAAAGCTAACACAAACTGCTGCTAAAAATTTCAATTCAGATTTTAATTGCAATAACTTCTTGCCACAAACCTGAAGCTTGAGAAGTCAATCAATCCAACCCTCACGGTAATGGCGTTACTGAAAACTAAAACCGAACGAACCGTTTCTTTCTTAAGCTATCACTTTATGATACAGTTCATATAATTTAGACCTCAATTATAGTAAAATCAAGACGTTTGATGCTGGTGCCTCAGTATGTTCTTTATTCAGGATGACAATAGCTACAAAAGATGGAAACGTTATTTTTATTTTCTTCTGAATTTAATGTAACGTATACAAATAATACTGCTCCACGAGAAAAAAAATAGATGGCCTTTCTTTTTTTCCACAAAGGTACAGAGTTTTGCAAAAGTTATATATATAAATGTAACGATCGGCAGTTTTTACATAACTGAATACTTGTACAAAGGCATTACTTTGTTATTTAAAATACAAAAAAACTCCGTTTATAACAACATCTTTTGGACCATTTAAATCTGTTCTGTATATTCGGAGTATATTATATATCAATTTAGCATTCTCATGTTAAATAAAGAATGAAAAGAATCGGACCAAGACAATTTGTTCCTAACATCCTGAATTAACTTTGTAAAACATAACAAAAATATATAGATAATAACATTTTTTAAAGAAATTAAAAGAAAATACAACGTAAAAATGTACACATATGTATCTTAAATACATAAATTTATTAAACGAGAGTAAAACGTTTTAGGAAATGTAGCACGACTTGTAACTAGAGGGATTAAAATTAAACTTCTGATGTACACATTTGTTTGTAAATAATGAAAGATACTGCTTTTGTTCGTCTATATGTTTTATCAATGAATAAATGTAACTCAGCTATCACTGATACATTTTATTTTATATTTACACGCTATTTATGCTTATATTCAGTGTTTAAGCATTCTGATGAGACATCGTAGGGGTCTCCGGTCGTACCGCACATATACCTCGCCAGAGGGTAGTGGACCTAATAAGCACGATTAAAAAACAAAAATCGTAGGGGTTTTCGTTTTTTCAACAACTAAAAAAGCTGATAATCTGTGTTTTAGTATGATCCGTAGGCATCAGAGTTTTTATTTCATGGATTTCAAAATAAAGCTAATAATCCGTGTTTCGGCATCGTTTAATTTTATTTAAGGCGTTAACGTTATCAAAGAAAATAATATATTTTTCTAAAATCGCTTTAATTAAAGTAATATTACCCTTCAAAGTGACCATCCTAATTTTAAATGAAACATTTATCAGTGATTTATTCTCCTAGAATAATAAACATTGCCATAGTTATAACCCACAAATAACAATCTGTATAACAATTTCATTCACGTTGAATATAGAGGAATTCTGTAAAAATGTTTTTTGACTATCCTAGTCATAAATAAAAATTAGTAAAACTGATATTTTATATGTTTTTAAAGTATCCACTGTGTTTTGAGCATAATTCTTAACTTTAAACAAATGTGACCATTTTGAAGGGTTACATAACTTTAAAACACATACCAATACAATCTCCATTTCGAACTTTTAAATCAACGTCATATTCTTTAAGTGCAATTACGTTCCTGTTTGAAGAATCATCCATTGATTGCTTAACTAAATTATGCTATTCTGATATTTTTGTTTTGAGTTAACTAATGATTGCAAAATAATTTATAAAGCATGGCGTTTTATTAGAATTTCAAGCAAATGTATTGTAAAACTTAAAAAAACAATAATGAATTTTAAGGCTTGCATTGTATTATGAAATTATCCATTTTTATTTTATTATATTCTTTGTGCATTTTCGGTATAAACACACAAATTTAAACAGTCCGCTGAAAGATTTTGTAAGTTATTAATAATATCAAAAATAAAAAAATAAAAACATTTCCATATACCGAGTAAACGTGAATGTAATACGAAAATTTAACGTGTACCTGAGAGTATCTGTTGGAATCCAATGACCACTTTGTAACATCAACTGATATTGAGTTATTCAGTCACTTATTTTATACTCATTGTCATTTATCAATACGTCGGCAGAATGGGGATAATTCCGGCAATTAACAACCAATATACTTGTGGAATCAATTTCAAAATGTCACCCTTGACTTGCAGGAGCTTGTGTGCGTATTTATCAAAATCATTAATTGGCTAGTTATCTTCACTTCCTGTCACTGCGCATCTGTGAACAACATGAAATTATTGAGCTGGGTACGGATACTACAGCTTTAGCGGTAATTTTAAACTACGTATTTCCCGAAGTAGTAATGAAAATTGTCGTCATTGGTTTTTTATATATATCCGCCAAATCCAACTCCAGTCAGGGAATTAATGGCTTGTCAGTCAAGAAAAAAACTTCCAGTTTGACGTCGTGTTTAGAATAGAAGGAACGGCTAAAATGGTAAACGTGTATATGCGTCGTGATATTCCGCTGATGACAAATGGTCTGAAGTAAACTCCCACTTTCTCTTTGCCGTATCGTAGAAGTTAGAGCCTTGGGGTTTATATAGAAGTTAATAAATAGCAGTCCTGACTAACGACGCTGTATTTGGAAAATGATAAAACGTTATAGGTTTATATTTAGCCAGCAAAGTAACATTATTTAGACATAAGAAGTTGAATTAGTCTCTCACAAGCATGTAGAAGTAAGCCAGGCAGTTCTCAGATTTGTATCATAAAGTTTCCCTGCAAAATAAAACCTGTAGACATAAAAACGATTTACCAAATTTGCATCATCTAATATTAAGTCTCTAGAAATAATTTAACGGTTACTAAGAACGATCTAACCTGTAAACTT